>CAJNJA010033631.1:16320-29755 GCA_905231915.1 Symbiodinium necroappetens
AGGGTTTAGGGTTTAAGGAGCCCTTTTGGTTTTTGTCGGGGGTTCTGGGGTCTTCGTTGTTTCCGGGTTTTGGGGTGTTTGGGTCTATGGATCTCTGAAGTGCTTAACGGCCCGGGGTCGTCGAATTTAGGTTTCGCGCTTCCGAGTTGTTTGGGTCTAAAATCTTACATTTTGGGCTCGGGGCATAGCTTAGTAGGACTGTAAGAAGCCCTCCTTCCTGAGCTTCAGTTCTGGTCTGGTCAACTCAACTTTTACAGTCTCCGTACTCGCCTAGTTTCGGGACTGCACCTCAATAGCTCCGTTTCCTTCCCATACGCGATCTTTCCCCGAGTCTCCGTGGATTAATCGCTCCCTCATCCCCCTGAATCCACCTGTTCAGAGGGGTGAATCATTGAATTCTTGCAGCCTACATGAGACGCCAATCTGAGTCCTTACGTGAAGCAAGCAAAACCACCGAAAGCCCCGACCTTACATTGCACTGCACACCCGGGTCCCAAGCTCTGGATCCTAACACACCCTCATGACCATATGATAGCAGCATTGCGACGAGGTCAGCCAGTACTTACACCAGTTCGCGTTTGGGGTCAACCAAGCAAGACTGCGTAGCATGAAGAACTAGGTTCCCCAGCAGTACCCTNNCCCTTTTGCCCTTTTTCTTTTGGGCTCCCTCATTCAAACGAAAGAGCAGGAAGAAGGGGCTACTGGGGAACCTAGAGAAGGATACCCTGGATTTAGTTGAGAGGTTCACTGCAAAGCCCGTAGCACCCTTGAAAAGCCTCTATGGAGCCCCTTTTTATGTTACAGAACCCTCGACCCTAAACCCCTGAACCCCTAAACCCCTAAACCCCTAAACCCTAAACCCCTAAACTCCTAAACCCTAAACCCCAAAACCCTAGACCCTAAACCCCTAAACCGAGGCCTCGAAGGTTCTTGAAAAAAGATCTCTCTAGAACCCTTGAAAAGGGGGCCATAGAGCCTCCCGAAAGCCTTACTCCCTGCAGATGGATAGTTCTCTAAAGTAGGATCCCTGTTTTTTTAGGGTCCTATGCTAGGTAGGGTTTAGGGCTTGGGGTTTAGGGTGCATGGGTGTATGGATAGATGTCGGAATCAGGGTTGCTAGTTCAGGGTCCTTTTAGAAGGGTGCCGTATTATGTTTGGGACCCAAAAAGGGACCCTACTTTAGAAAGCTACCCAAATCCCTTACCTCATAAGAGTCCAGAAATCCCAAGGCAAAACCCAAGCGCCTGTGTAGAACTCCAGAACCCTAAACCCTAGACCCTATCCCTTACCCTCAAAGGACTCATAGTGTCAAGGCTTTTTGGGCCCAAAGACCCTATTATATAAGGCTTTTGGGGCTATTTTTGATGCTAAGGGTATAGACTAACCCTAAACCCTGAACCCTAAAGTGTCAACCCTGAACCCTAAACCCTGAACCCTAAACCCTAAACCCTGAACCCTAAACCAAATAAAACGCTAGAGTAGAACATTATAGAACCCGTAACGGATCCCTTATAGAAACCTAAAGGTATGGAATCCCCAAAAAGCACACAAGCTAGAAGTGCTTTTTTTTAAGTCCGAGCCCGGGAGGCGCTGCCCAGTGGCACCTCCCAGACTTACAACTGCTCTTCCGTGAACCCGGTTTATGACCGGGCCTCGTTTCGGGTTTAGGGTTTAGGTGTTTCTTCAAAAGGTGTTCCCTTCAAGGGTTAAATTAAGGCCCTTTGAGGCTTTATAGGATTTAGGCTTTTCTTCAAAAAGTGTTCTCTTTTGGGGTAATTAAGGCTTTTTGGGGCTTAGATGGGCTTAGCCTTTTGGGTTTGAGACGGACCGGAGCTGGGGAGACTTGGTTCAAAGGGTTCTTGCTTTGGTCTAGGACATGTTCAGGTGGGTAGTTGCCGTTATCGGAGCCTTATAGAAGGTCTTTACACCTTATAGAAGCCGTATAGAAGCCCTATATACCCTAACCTCCCCACCTGTAGTTTCCTTTAATTTGGTACAGGGCTTTATAGGCCAGGGCTTGGTGAATCCATACGGCAGGTCCACTACCTGAGCGTTTTGGCATAGGGGTTTTGTCTGACTTTTGCAGCTTTTGTTTGAAGTCCTTTTGGTGACAGCGCGTTGTTGCCATAAGGTTTCTTTGGAGGCTTTGTTGGGGTTGTTTCAATTCTATGGGTATGGTTAGGGCTTGTGACGGGTTTTATGGAGCAGTTCTACGATGGTGGGGTTCCGGGGTACAAGGATTACGAACAAAGCTAAAATGGGTTTATGTAGATGGTTGCAGATGTTGCAAGGATTCAACGGAAAAAAAGCATGTTCGGGTTTTGGACGGGAGAGGGTAGGGATTCAAATAAATAATTTGTGCAATTTGCATGGTGTCTCTTACAGTACTAAGTATATGGGCCGCAACAAGGATACATTGTTGCCAATGATTCAGTCTTCTGTGTTAGGTATGTTGAGGCTTTCCTGGGCAAGTGGGTGTGGGAGCAGGACCGGAAGTCGGAGAAGTGTCTAATGAATGAGTATCCAAGTATCTATGTCCTGTTTCGGGGTCCCAGAACTTGATATTCTAAACCTTGAACCCTAGATCTTAATCATTGACTTAAGCGCCCTAAACCCTAAACCCCAAACCCCCAAACCCTAAACCGTGAACCCTCGACCCCTACTCAACCCTTCAAACATGTCCATCAACCGGGCTTCAGGACATTTGAGGGAAGGCAACGGGCTGCTCAGTCGGGTGGAGTTTAGGGCTTATACCGTCCATAGGGTTTAGGGTTTATAAGGTTTATAGGGGTTTATAGGGTTCATGGGGTGTAGGGCTTATAGGGTTTATAGGGCTTATAGGGTTTATAGGGTGTATAGGGGTTAGGGGGGTTTAGGGTTTATAGGGCTTATAAGGTTTAGAGGGTTTATAGGGTTTACAGGTTTCGCAGGGTTTATAGGGCTTATAGGTATATAGGGTTTATAGTTTATAGCACTTTATAGGGTTTAGGATGTAGGGCTTTAGGGTTTATAGGGTTTAGGGTTTATAGTTTATAGGGTTTAGGGGTTTTGGGAGGAGTTCAGTGCCTATCTATCATAGGCTCTGTACGATTGGTATTGCGTTCCCCGGATAGTCCCAAATCATTATATTATAATATACCCCACAATTCCTACTCTGATAATGGGGTCACCATACTATGGATGTCTTGGGTGGGCTTAGGGTTTAATCCTTGACTTGACTGGACAGGCGCTCGCGAACTTGGGTGTTGGTTTGTGTAGGGTTTTGGTTGCCCCTTGGTTGCCCAGATGCAGCGAGTCGAAGATGTCTGATGCTAGCCAGAATCCTAAACCCCAAACCCTAAACCCAAACACCTAAAATGAGAGGTCCCGAAAGTAGGCGTGCCACCCAAACCTTAGCCGGGCTTCCCGGATTGTCGGTTTGGTCCTAAACCCCAAGCGTTGCGTTACAGACCACCGAGCATGCTTTGCACTTTACGAAACAACCCACCGCATAACCTCTCAAGCCCTCCCCCCCGGCACCCGAAACCTTGGAACTAAATCTGATAGCGCTTGCCGGAGCCCTATAAATAGCTAGGTTCCCCACTTAGTACCCTTTTGCCCTGTTTCGTTTTGGGTTCCCTTATCAAAGCCAAACAGTAGGAAAAAAAAGCGTACCCTTATTACCAAGGGGCTACTGGAGAACCTAGATAGAACCTAAAGCCTACCCCAATTGGGCTTCCTTATCATGGTCTCTCTATATATAGGCTCTTAAGCAGGCTGCTTGAAGTTCAAGTCAACCCCCAAGGTTTAGGGTTTTAGGGGTTTGGGGTTTAGGGGTTTAGGGGTTAGGGTTTAGGGGTTTAGGGATTAGGGGTTTAGGGTTCAGGGCCCTAACCCTAAACCCTAAACCCTAAACCCCAAACCCATACTGAAGCCTCTCAGACTTTGAAATCTAAAACCTCTGACACCTCACCGAGGCCGGAAGTTTCGACATCAGCTGTTTCGCATCTGCCTCTGGCTCAGCCAAAAACGCTTGTTTCAGGGTTTTAGACGTTAGAGATCCCTAGGGCTCCAGTTACCTAAATAGTGGGTTACTAAGCATATATTATGTACCCCAGTAATACTATGTAGGTAACTGGAGCGCTATGGGATTACAGTTTTGCGATTATGTTTCAATAAGGGATAGTAGGGCTTACAAGGAACTAGAAGGAACCGACCTTATGACTCAATCGACTTCCCAGCTGTGTCTGGCATGTAATGTACGGTCGGGATAGTTGCTCATAATGTCTCCTTCTAGTCCATACATAACTTAACTATAGTGTTCAGGTTTGGGTTTAGGGTTTAGGTATAGGGGCCTTAATGATTAGAGTAGGGTTTGGGGTATATTATCCTATAAAGAATAGCCTACCCCAATCATATTGAGTAGAGCACCAAACGAGCCGAATTTCCCAGCACTGACCCTGCTTTCAGCAGCAGTGATGCCAGGTCTCCGGCAGGGCAGCTGCATCAAGACGAGAAAGCCCAGTCCACAAAGTATCCTATGTAGGTTTCCAAAAGATCGTTGTAGACACCGGCGTTTAGGATGTGTTCATCGCCCCTGCGGTCTTCGCGTGCAACCCAAGAGATCTATGCCCGAAGATCCCTAAACTTCAATTTCAAGCCCTTACCCTAAGGGTCCAAGTACCTAATAGTCATATTATACTCTTCTGAACGCTAACCTACAAAACTACTATCCGTAACCCAAGTGCATGATCATTGGGTCCTTTGGACCCTTAGGGTTAGAATCAAACCTTCGGAGTTCACTCTCAGCCTAGACCTTGCCGCGAATCCTGCATTCCCAGGTGCTGTCCACAGACTTCAGCGGATGCACATGCGAGGCTGTTGGGCCTACAGTACAGCCCCAAAAAGTTGGAAGCCGGATTAAGGAAGTAGTGCCTGGGATTCCCTTTTACATTACTCTTACGGATTGAGGCTATTGGGTTTCCATTTTTGGGGGGCATCCACTGTAATTCCCGTTAACTTCCAAGGGTGTCATGATTTTGTTGGGCTGCATTTTATAACCCTAAACCCTAAAGCCCTAAACCCTAAACCCCTAAAGCCCTAAACCCTAAACCCCTGAACCCTAAACCCCTAAACCCTAAGCCCTAGAGGCTTCAGGGCTTTGGGGCCGAGGTGTTTCGAGTTTAGGAGTTCATGGTTTAGAAATGAACGGTTTAGGGTTTAGGGCTTAGGGCTTATAATTTAGTATTTAGGGTTTAGGGTTTAGGTTTTAGGGTTTAGGGAAAGAGGTGTGCGGTTTCAGGGTTAGCAAGTCCGCAGTTTAGGAAAAGGGTTTCGAGGGCACGGGAGCTGGGGTCGACAGGTATTGCGGATGAGGGTTGAGGGCTGTCGGGTTCTACTGTTGACGATAAAAATCTGCATTACCTCAAGGACCCTAAACCATGGCAATCATGGTATATTTCTTATTATGGGTAATGCAGGATTTATATCATCAACCGTAGTTCTTTGTGAGTACCCTTGCGTCCTTTTGTGTTGGGGTCTGCCAAACCACTAAACCCTAAACCCCGTAAACCCTAAACCCCTACGCGTCAGATTGCATCGCCACGGAGTATGTGTAGTCCTGACCCAGAGACTCCAAAACCGCTTAATTAAGGAATATACCTTAAATTATAATAGGAACCCTAATATGATTTAAGGTATATTCCTTAATTAAGGGGTGTTGGAGTCTCTGGGGAAGTAACTAGGCGGCATTTTGGTGGCCGGGGCAGGCAAAGACCCGACAATCACTCATAGCAGCTGAATGAGTGCACTTTACACTTTTTTGGATAATATGACTTCGTATGAAAACCCTAAACCCTAAACCCTAAAACCCTAAAGCCCTAAACCCCTAAAGCTGAAAGTGTACACCTTCTGTTGGCTTCTGAGCTCAGCAACTAAGCACTGCATGCTTCCAGCTGGGTGCCGAGTTCTTGGCTGAGAAACCCCTGGGGGCTCCGTGTACCTACGTGGTATAGACTTAGGCTTAGGGCTTAGGACTTTGGGTTTAGGGTTTAGGGGTTTAGGGGTCTAGTGTTTAGGGTTTAGGGTGTACCTGACGGCAGGGTTTAGGGTTAAGTGTTTAAGGACATGGGCTATACCTTGGGGGGTCCTTTTTTTTGGAAAGGGTGCCGCACTATATTGGGAACCTAACAAGGGACCCTAATTTAGAGAACTACCCACTTAGGCCTTAAAGTACTTATACAGAAACCCCTTGAAGGAATAAGTATAAACTATATGGTACTTACACAGGAACCCCTCTAAGGCCTAAGTATAAACCTATACAGTACTCGTACAGGAACCCCTTGAAGGAATAAGTGTAAAACTCGATGGTACGTATACAGGAACCTCTTTAATGCCTAAGTATACCCCTATATGGTACTTATACAGGAACCCCTTTATAAGGCCCAAGTATAAACCTATATAGTACTTATGCAGGAACCCCTCTAAGGCTTCAGTACAAACTACATGGGTACATGGAGCCTCAAGTTGGCCTTATAAGGGAAACAGGCCGGGAGGACCATGATGGGCCTCCTCACGGAAGCTGTGTTCAGGGATGTGCTGCGTGTCGCCCCCAGTATGGCGGCCGTGAAGACGGTCACCTGGGTGAACGAAGACGGCCAATCCATGAGCGTCCAAACCTTCAAGGATTGACCATGGCAAGATGCCGGTGGGCGCTCGCCGAAGAGGATGAAGTTGGAGAGATAAGAAGAGATGAGAAGAGGGGTGGAGTTTTTGAGGATGAGATAAGAACGTCTCATACCCACGTATGAGCTGCTTTCAACTACGTCAACATGGTCGCCATATTCCATAATTCCATATACTGAGTCTGCGTGGGCACTCAGTCCGGGTGTGCCTGTTATGTTCGTCCGCACTGCTCCTGACTGGTGAAGCCACACGCGGTGCGCAATGACGCAAAAAAATGAAGAGAGCTGTCCGCCTGCAAGGCTACTACATGTTTGCAGTTGGCCACCTCGCGTTCATAAAACCCGTGCTCTGCAGCGAATTTCGTGACCTCCCTGACCTTCCAGATGAGTTGTAAAGATGCTTTCAGGAAGCCTTGACATAAGAAGCTTGACGTGATTCTAGGTTTACGGATTTGTTAAGACTGTACGGTTAATCCTTTTCGGGATCCTTGACATAAGTAACTTATTGTCTAAGCTTTGGGGCTTGTTAGGATTAATCTTGTTTAGGGGTCTGATCGACAGGGATCTGAACCTTTAAGTTTGAATGATTTGTTTAGGGTTTAGGGTTCAGGGGTTTAGGGTGTTTATGATGGTAACTCGTATCTCTGGACGGCCCTCTTTTGTACCCCAAGCCCTAGACTAAAAGTATCTTGAGGCATCCCTTGCTTTCTGAATGGGGCCCTTTCAGGATCTAGGGTTGAGGGTTTAGGATTTAGGATTTGGGGTTTGGGGTTTAGGATCTAAGGCTTGGGTCTTAAGTTGGTCTTAAGGTTTAGGGTTCACAGCTTGGACATCTAGGACATTTTCAGGTGGGTAGTCACCGTTATAGGAGCCTTATAGAAGGTCTATATACCTATAGAAGCCCTAAAAACCCTAAACTCCCCACCTGTAGTTTCCTTTAACCTTAAACCCTAAACCCTGAACCCTAAACCCTACGCCTTAATCCCTAAACCCTAAAACTCCAAACCCTAAACCCGAAACCCCTAAACCCCTAAACCCTAAACCCCTAAACCCTAAAGCCTAAACCCTAAGCCGTCTTGAACAGGATCAAAGCTGCAGCACGGCACCCTGCCAGAGTGGAGACAGCTTCAGCATTGAGCTGCGCCTCGGGCGAATTAGGGAGGGCTTCTGTTCTAAGGGCTCGGCGCCTGGTGCTTTAGTGTTCTTGGGGATTCGTATTTCTGCTTGACGGGTTTGGTTCTTGGTGCTTTAGTGCTTTTGGGGATTCGTATTTTGTGGAGCGTTTGGCATTTAGGGCTTTGAGGTGCAGGGTTCGAGGGTTTGTGTGTGCCCTCTCGAGGGGTTTGGCGTGGTTTGAGGGGGCTTGGGTTCAGGGTTGGGTTTCCGTTTAGAGTTTAGGGGTTTAGGGGTTTAGGGTTTAGGGGCTTAGGGGTTTCAGGGGCGTAGGGTTTAGGGTTTAGGGTAGTTTAGGGTTTAGGGCTTTAGGGTCTTCAATTCCCAAAGTTGTGCTGTCTTCATGTGGGTACCTCTCTGGGTCCAAAGGACCTAAGGTTTAGGGTGTAGAAAAGGGTCTCCAGAGTTTTCCTTTACAGGGTCCAAAGGACCTAATGATCATGTGGGTAGTTTTCTAAATTAGGGTCTCATTTAGTGTCTTTTTTATAAGGGTGCCGTGCTCTTTTGGGACTTAAAAGGGGACCCTTGTTTAGAGCTACTCAGAACCGCATTTACTGTGTCCTTGATCTTTTCGGACTACACCAAGCAAGCCCGATAACCCATGTCAAGCCGTTGCAACGAAAGTCCTGTCTAAACGTCCCCCCGAAGCCATACATCGCACCGAAAACTCTACACCCTCGCCCTCGCCCGGAATACCGGACGCCTCTTCAGGTCCGGATATCGTCGTGAGTATGTCGTTGCCGAAGCACTGGGATCTTTGACACTCCGGCGAAAGATTCCGTGGAGTATAGTCGGTGACCTCTGACCTTTTTGGGATACTACAAAGGTTAGGGGTTTCTAAGGGGCTCAGCAGTAGAGAAGGAAGCCTTTTTGGTAGTGCGTCTTGGTACTACAATATAGGATCCCAAAGGTTAACCTCTAGTCCCCCGGGGATACTGGACAGATTAAGATGCCCCAAACCCCAAACCCTCTTAGGGTTTAGGATTTTCGAGGTGTTTATTGGGCGTAGGGCTGCAGAGTTTGGAGTTCAGGATGGGACGTTCAAGCTTCTACAAGGCGTTTAGGAGGTTTCTATACTACCTGCTTCTTCTATCAAGGTCCTCAAAGTTTGTCTAGGGGTTTGTAGGCTGATAGAATTATTGGGCTTTTGGTGCTTTTGTGGGGTGTCTGGGATCTAAGGAATCATGTGTTTAGGGTTTAGGGTTTAGGGCTTATGCTGATCAGCAATGTCTGGGTTCAAAAAAGGGTTTGGGTCTAGGGTTTAGGGTTTATGGTTTAGGATACAATAAAGTATAATATACGATAATATATAACATATGATATATAATATATATGTTTATAATATATTTAGGGTTTAGTGGCAGTTTATGGGATCTTGGCTTTGTGTTCCGGGGATTGAATTTTGAGGCGTGAAGAGGCTTGGGCCTAGGCGTCTTCCTTTAAAGTTAGGGTCCTCCCCTGTTTTTTTAAGGGGTCCCCTTTTAAATTAAAGGCATCTATAAGGGTTTTTGATATATCCCGGCCCCCTTTTAAAGGCATCTATAAGGGTTTTCTATATCCCCGTTTTGGGGTCCCTTAAAGGGATCTATAAAGGGTTTTTGTAAGGAATTAGGGTAGTTTGTAAAGGTATCTATAAGGGTTTTCTATACCGTCTGAGGTCCCGTAGGGTTGACCGGGGTATTCAAACGGAGCAGGGGCAGTTCTATGCAGACTAGTAGGTACGGTAAGTACCCTAAGCCTTATAAACCCTGAACCCTGAACCCTACCCTGAACCTTAAACCGTACAGCTATCAGTAGACTAAGATTCGCCTGGCTCTGCTTGTCGGTATCAATGAAGCCTTCAAAGAGTGTGAAGGGGCTCTTAGACCCGAAAACCCTGAACCCTAGGGTTTTTTCATTGTTGCCAATTGTGGAAGTTGGGGATTTTTGAGTTCAGAGTTAGGGGTTTAGGCTTAGGGTTTCGGGTTTGGGGTTTAGGGTTCAGGGTTTGGGGTTTGGGGTTCAGGCTGCAGTGTTTTGATTGCGAGGGTACCGGGCCGTGACAATATCTGTGGTCGCAACAGGGCTGCTGTTCCAGGGAGCCACAAAACCAAATGGCTGCTGGATGAGAGTTTGGGCTTCGGGTTTTGGGTTAAGGTTTAGGGCGAAGGTTTAGCTGAGTTGGAATTCATGGCATGAGAGCTTTAGATTTTTTTGCCAGGATCTCCTTAAACTGGTTGCTCAACCTCTGGTTGCTCAACCTCCCACTCCTCGTGCCCCAGATGTTGGCATATCGGAGTGTAGTTGGATGCACTAAGGAATTCCACCATCGTGGCCTGCAATGACGCGGGGGGCTCGTCTCCGAAATGTCTCGGGCTACAAGGCTTTAAGAGGGTTTTCGTCGAGCTTCAAAAGCACGAAGGTTGTATACCGATATTCTACAGCCTCTGTAGCGAGTTGTATATGGAGCTGTTTGGGGTTGCTAACTTGAGGTCACGGCTACATAGCCGGCACGAATCACACAGTTTTGGTTCAGTGCACAGGCGTGGGGTAAACGACTGGTTTAGGGGCAAAGGCCCAGAAGTTCAGGCGGTTCTTAGGGGTTTATGAATAGAACCCGTATGTATGCCTTAGAATAACCCAACCTACTTATAGACAGATTATGGTTTACATGATAAACTTATGAAGGCTAACCCTTACAGGAAGCCTTATAGACAGAATATGATGTACCTTATCATATCCCTTAGAGCATATTCGGCCGGTACCAGGTGGTAGCCGGCCACGACGGCAACCTCACGGTGCTCTGTACCGGAGGCCCGATCACAGAAGTGTCGGGCTGGGTTCTTAACCCTAAGGGTCCAAAGGACCCTAAGGGTTAGGGTTTAGTGGTTTAGGGTTTTGGGTTTAGGGTTTTAGGGTGATGTAACAACCCTAAGGGCCCCAAAGGACCCAATAATCATGTACTTGGGCTACGGATAGTAGTTTCGTAGGTTAGCGTTCAGAAGAGTATATGTTTATTAGGTGCTTGGACCCTTAGGGTAAAAGTAGCCGAAATAAAGCTTGAACAATTGAGTATACTAAGGGGCTTTTTTTGCCCCAATTGAGTATACCCATGGTTTTCACCCTAATTGAGTATACTAGTGTTTTTTTACCCTGGGTTTTTGGGGTTAGGATTTAGGGTGTCTGTCGGGTTTAGAGCAAACATTAAGGTTTCTCCCCGTGAACGGTTAATATAGAGGCCTTAATAATTAGAATAGGGTTTGGGGGTATACTAATACTATACTATAAATTATATTAAGGAACCCGCAAAACCCTATTCTAATTATTAAGGCCCCTACATTAAGTTGCACTTTATCAGAGGCAAACACAAGGACCCCAATTTGGAACAGCTCCCACATCTCTTGTTTTGTGTTTTATTGGGGGCTGGAGTTTTCTTAGTCGGCGTTTTGGGCTTAAAGCTGTAGGCTTGGTGCGTCCAGTGTTTCGAGGTTGGTGGAAGTTTTGGCAGCTTGACATGGGGGTTCTCAAAGCTTTTGGTGATCCATGTAGGAGGAGCTTCGTGGTTTTCACTTAGCTTGAAGTGCATCGAATTAGTGGTTCGATATACTTCCGGAGTTTCAGAAACCCTGTATTACCCTGGCCTGGCCTGGCCTGGCCCTTGCCCTTCCCTAGCGCGATAGCATGAGTTGGGCCAAACCAGAAAAGGAATTGGTTTGGTGGCTTGGCCACCTTACTGGGCGTGGGGTGGGAAAGAAAAAAAGAAAAGCCCATAGACAGGTTTTCGCAACTCGTCCCCAGCCATATTACGATGCAATCGACACAACCTCGTCGCAAGACACTGTCGCCGAAGCGCTATTCCACGGCAGACCCCAAACCCGAAACCCTAGATCTTAAACCCTATTTAAGAATCTTTAAAACATTTTTCAGGGAAGCGTTCGAGAGCATTGACAGAGCCCCGAGTGAACCCGCGCAAAGAAAGTGAACTACAGCAGGTTCAGGCTTCTAGAGCTTCACTGTTGTGGTTAGTACTCGTATAAGTAGTACTGCCAATAATTGCTAATATTGTGATGATTATTCGTATTATCCTTGTTAGTATTTTTTATAGTTAGTGAGCGTTCTTATTTTCAATGTTACGATATGTACAGGACAGGATTTGAAGATTAGGGTCTAGGACCGGCAGCTCAGGTCGTGATCGAGCAAGAACACCCTAAACCCCATAGCCCTCAAGCCCACACTCTAATCCTTAAGCCCTAATCCCGAAGCTCTAAACCCGAAGCCCTAGACCCTAAAACCCCTATACCCTAACCCCTCAACAACCTAAACCCGGATCCCAAAACCACTAAACCCCAAACCCTAATTCAATTAGCCTTCGACAGCCCCGAAGGAATCTTGAAAGCGAACTCCAGCGCTTGCATGGCGACGCTGGGCTGCACCAAGGGAGTCAGGGGTTCACGGCTTAGGGGTTTAAGGGTTCAGGGGTTTAGGGTTTAAGGGTTCAGGGTTTACGGTTTAGGGCTTAAGGGTTCAGGGGTTTAGGGGTTTAGGGCTTAAGGGTTGAGGGGTTTAGGGGTTTAGGGTTTAGGGGTTTAGGGATTTAGGGGTTTGGGGGTTTGGGGTTTAGGGTTTAGGGCTTTAGGGTTTAGGGGAAACCCTGAACCCGAATGTAGGGCCCCGAATAGGAAATAAGGCTTCCTTAGAGTCCTTCTTTAAAGTGTTAAAGATGCGAGAAGAGGGCCCCATGACCCGATTCAAAGTGTTAAGTCCCCTCTTAAGGGTTTAGGGCTTAGGGGTTTAGGGTTTGGGGTTTAGGGTTTAGGGTTTGGGGCTTTTACCCCCGAAACCCTAAACCCTAAAGGTTGAGGATCTGGGTAGCTCTCTAAACTCGGGTCCCCCAAATAGGTCCCCGAAATAGTTCGGCACCATTGTAACTTAGACACTGGCCCTAAACCCTAAACCTATAAACCCTAAACCCTTAACCCTAACCCTAAACCTATAAACCCTAAACCCTTAACCCTAAACCCTAAACCTATAAACCCTTAACCCTAAACCCTAAAAACCCTAAACCCTAAACCTATAAACCCTAAACCCTAAACCTATAAACCTATAAACCCCAAACCCTAGGATGTGGAGTGTCGGGTGGTGCAGAAAAGTTCTCGGATTTCTCCGGATCCGGGTCTTGGTTGTGGCTTCAGGCAACGTGTTTAGGATTTGAAACTGCAGTCGGAGGATTCAGCTGGAAATCTAGTCTTTCAGGACATGTGCAGGTTTTGATGCATTGCGAAAAAAACTTCGGGGGAATGTCGGAAGCGGCTTGTCGCAGGGTTTTGCGTCAGCCCGCCATTGCGCTAAGCGCAGTTCCTGCAGTACTGCCGCCTTGCCCCTAAACCCCATGGACCCTCATCCCCTCCTTGTTTGCAGGATTTATTGGCGTTAAAAGATTTGCGGTTTCCAAGTCTACGGTTGGCAGGCTTGCGTGCTCTAGGAGCAGGTCCGGTTTCTTCGAGCGTAGACGTACCAGGAGAGAGAGAGAGAGAGAGAGATATATATATATATGTATATTTATATTTATATTTATATTTATATTTATATTTATATTTATATTTATCTATATTATATATTAT
>CAJNJA010033642.1:0-11033 GCA_905231915.1 Symbiodinium necroappetens
TGCGGGCTCTGTCCTTGCTAAGTGGGCGGGAAAAAAAGCCCTAATACCCAAAACCGTCTCACCGACCTCTGGCCCCCTTGGCTACCAAGCTTCTCGTGCTACGAGCAGCGAAGGTTCCGATGGGCCTACCTGCCGTACAGCATGAAGATGGCTGGACCTAGGGAGGCTCTCCGTGCATGACTTGATTTTGGGGCCTATGCTCTTGGTTGCAAAGGTTTGGGACTTGCAGCAAGCCCAAGAAATTGAACCCAAATTATCGTAATGCCGTGCAAGTCAATCAACCGACGGATATTCCCGATCCGAGTCCCTTAAACCCACCCTAACCCTAGACTCGAAACCTTAACAGATTGGGACATCCTTGGAAGTGTTTCACTTCATCCGACTACGCACCACTAACCTCGCCTGGCTTGACCGAGTCTGAGCGCCGAAGCCCTAACCCTACGACAGTTATGTCTGCCTCAAGATTCCCAGAGACTCCAATATCCTTTTGATTAAGGAATATACCCTAAAATCATATTGGGGATCCCTAAACCCTAAACCCTAAACCCTAGATCATATTAGGGATCCTTATTGTGATTTAAGGTATATTCCTTAATTAAGGGATATTGGAGTCTCAATTCGGCCCGGGGGCCGCCAGCCCGTAAGTACTAAGCCCTAGACTCGAGGACGCGAGATAATGAGGCCGCTCTTGGGTTTTAGGGTTCCTTTAAAGGGTACTATAAGGGTTCCTTTAAAGGGGTCTATAAGGGTTTAGGGTTTTAGGGTTTAGGGTCTAGGCTTCGTTTCTTTGGTTCAGGCAATCTGAAGATGTTCGGAGGCAATGGTGAGGGTTTGGATGTAGGCTTCGCTGGGCTAGCTTACATGCAACGGCACGAAACGGGTGGGGGTTTCTGTGAGTGGGGTCGAAATCCGCTTGTTTGTGACTGCCTGGCTCGGCCACTTTGGTTCTCTAAATAGCTTTTCAGGGTAACTACATTATGTCCCTAAGCCCTAAACCCCTAAACCCTGAACGTGCGATTTTGCAGACCCTCCTCTTTTTCGAAGACACGCGGGTTGGGGGCTCGCTGCTTGGATTAGACGCGTGAGATAGGAGGCAATCCATTTCCCCTAGAAACACTCGGAAAGTGTGTTTATTTTAGGGGGTGTTTGAACGGGTATTTGTGTCTCTACTGTCACTTTTGAGCGATCTTGCTCCTGCTCTTGCTGCCGCTCCTGCTCTTGCTGTTGCTTCTGCTCTTATTCGTACTCCTGCTCTTGTTCTGCTGCTGCTCCGGCTCCTGCCTGCTCTTGCCCTTGAACCGCCCTAATGTAAATTCGGCTTTAAAGCGCAGGGATGATTTCGGCAGGATTGGCCCCAAAGTGTTTTTGTTATGTGGGGGGCGTGTTTAGTTAATGTGGGAAGGGATGGACCTTAAAATCTATAGACCTCAAAGTTTCTTAGATAGGTTGTGATAGGGATTCATAATTCGGTAAAGCCTCATTCAGTAATGGTGGTTTCTTTGGGAAAGGCCATCCAGCACATGATCATCCGGAAGAACTACGGTGCCACCCACTTCATCATCGGGCGGGACATGGCTGGTACGAAGAGCCTCTTCCGATGATTTTGTTCCTCCGACCGAGCGTTTAAAGTTCTTGGGCTCAGTTCAGGTATCGGATTTAGGATGTCGGTTTTTCGTATTTAGACCATAGAGGGGATGAAGGCGGCATCGTGTACGGGCTTGCTAGAGTTTCCCAACATCATTTTGGTCATGCGGCCATCGCTGATCTCAGCCATTCCCCTAAACCCTGAGCCCTAAACCCTAAACCCCATTCCTCAAGTAGGCCGTTTCTGTAGGGTCCCTGGTCTCTGGGTTCGGGCCAAGGATGCCGTTTTGTTCTAAGGAGCACCATTGACGGCGAGGATTTCTATGGAGCCTACGACGCCCAAGAAACCGGCAAGAAGTACTCTGCGGAGCTCGGTGTGACGGTGACCCACTACGAGAACATGGCCCCTCCGTGGACTTCATTCATCTTCAGATCCCTTTGAGAACTCTGGGTATTATGCCGAGGTTGACAACTACAAGACTAGGTTTTTTAATTTATCGAGTTTCCGTCGAAGTTTCGAAGGGTGATCGGGACCCTTTCGCTTTTAAACACGGGGTCGTCATCTGCAAGATTCAATTGCATGCTTGTCAGTACCAGGTTTGTATTTTTGGAAGGAATTCGTGCGAGTCGGTGGTGTCGTCGGCTCTACGTGATTCGATGCAAAACCCACACCTGAGGAACCCCCATGCCTCAACCACGAACCCCGTTGTCCGAGCCCCCAAAACCCAGGGCCAAATGATTCACGGTTTTATGCCGGGCGCGAAAGATGGAGCGATCCAAATTTGATGTTTTGAGCGCACTGTGCCCCAGACTATTCTAGCATCAACTATATCCCCTTCTTGGTCCTCTGGTCCTGGTCCGCTGGTCTTTTGGTCCCTGGTCCTCTGGTCCCCAGGTCTGGTCTTTGGTCCCCAGAGACAGAGACAGACCCAAAGGCTCCATGTACCTTTATAGTAGCTACTTAGGCCTTAAAGGGGTCTCTATATAGGTACTTTAAGGCCTAAGTATCTACTATGAAGCTACATGGAGCCTTTGGGAGAGACACAGAGAGAGCGAGAGAGAGAGCCAACGTTAGGAATTGCGCTAGCGTTCGGAATTAAAAAACCCCTCTGCCCAAAAATCTTTCGGCACCCTTATAACGGACCCTAAAAAGGGACCTTATTTTGGAGAACTACCCATATCAACTGTCGGAGGCCGTTGAATTATGGGGGCATTCAGTCAAGGTCTACGTCGGTCCAGAGGAAGGCTACGTCCAGGAGAGCGTGGCCAAGAGCAAGGGCACCCTGGTTTTACATATTCCTTAGCACCTATAAAACCCAAAGGGTCCATAGGGACTATGATTGGGGGGTGCTTTCCCAAACCATATCAGTGACTCCTAATATGGAAACCCTACTTTCTACTACATAGGTACTTAGGGCCCTTTCGGATACAAGCCCAATTGACTCCCCCAAAGATAAGAGTGCACGGAACTTGGAAGCTTTGGAGCCAGCCCGGCTCAGGAGCGAGGGCACAGCGAATAGTTGTTGGTGAGGAAAATTTGTATCCAAGATTGCAGTGGTTACAAGCACCTGCGGAGTTGTTTTCGTTTTTTTTTCAGCTTTCTCCCCAATATCACTACATATCACTACATTTCCTTGGAAACAGGCATTCGCAATTCAGTGAAGCCTGTGTGAGCCCAGGCTCTGCTCCGAAGGACTTACCCAGGGTTTACCGATGTTTGAATGAGACGGTTTAGGGGGTTTAGGGTTTAGGGTTTTGGGTTTAGGGTTTAGGGATTAGTGAACTTGAACGAAGAAGCCTCCCCAGCGTTCCTCAAAGCAGCAGGGCTCAACAAGATAGAATCCTGAGTACTTACTACGCTGAGCCCTGAACGCAAACCTCCAAACATCCCTAAACACGAAAAGGCCCTAAATTCTCGAAGCCCGCAATCCTTAAAATCTAAATCCCAAAACCCAGAAATCCTTTGGCTCTGAACACTATGCCCATGGCTCCTGAACACCCAAGGCTCCTTAAAGCCCTCGAACATTCCCTCGACCTTATAAGCCTAAAGCCCTTGGAAACAAAACCCAAGGTCCTAGGCAGCATTAGGGAGACCCCTTAAAGGGGACCTATTCTTGTAGCTCTCTTAGAGGGGACCTTATTGAGAGGGTCTATATTCCCCCAGGGTCCCCCTAATCCTAACTCCCACAAGGCTACAAAGTGGTGAAGCTCTCCGGCACCGAGTTCCGGCGACGCCTCCGCGCCGGCGAGGAAATCCCGGAGCCTCTCGATCTCGTTTGCCCCCCATCAAAGTTCTGGGCTCAGGGTTTAGTGTTGAGTAGGGTTTAAGATTCCACGGTTTATAGGGTGAAGGGTTACTAGGTACCTGCTTGCGAGAATGATCAGTTAGCTTTAGCTTACCCAATCGTTTGTTTGTGTGGCCTCACGGAGAGGACAAGGACGGATTGTGTGTTTTTTGCGTTTGCCCGTTCTCTCGTCTGTATGACAGGTGGTTCGCGTTCAAGTCCGTGGTGGATATTCTCCGGAAAGCGGGTGATAGCGCCTTTTGCGCCTAGGCCGGGCCTTGGGCCCTGCACAGCATCTTTCAGCCTGTGCACAATATCGACTCAAAGTGGTCATAGTCCACAGCAGCGGTACACTGCAAGATTCTCAAGGATCCCACCTATCTGCCGGTCCAACATCCCGGAAGCTAGCGCTGTCAATCGCTGCAAGACTGATCCTTTTCAACACTTCCGTTAGAAGCAGCCAGTAGCAAGGCCTGTGGCCGTCTGCGCCCCAAGGAACCAGACGGTACCCAGGATCACGTGGGGCGTGTTCCACACTTCACCATGATAAGGACAGACTGGAACCTTGATTGAGGTGAACAAACCCCATGTAACAATCCTTCCCTAGCCGTTCTTGCCATGTCGGGTATCGCCTGCTCACAAAATGCGATGCAAGCGATAAGTTGAGCTCAAGAGCCTCAAGCCCGCAGTACTCCGGAACTTGGGGGGAACAATACCTCCAGCGATTCTCCGCCATGTCCAAGGCATTATCAAACGTGTTTAGGACTTGTTTAATTAATCCTTAAAGTGTTTCGGAGATGATTTGGCAGGGAGGCATTGGGTGCCAAGCTGAAGGCATCTTCCCATCTTCTGCGAGCACCAATTTTGCCTTTTCACTTTCCTCCATGCGGCAGTCGACTGCCCAGTTAAGCCTCACGAGGCTTTGCTGAAAAGCGGACAAAACGCAGCGATGCTCAAGATCACGCTCGAGACCCAATTCCGTTTGCATGGGATGTTGCAAGTCGTTTGCAGCATCCACCGGCCGAAGTTTGAGGTCTCCTGCGCAAGATAGGCAACACCGTCGTGATTTCCAGGATTCACGCTCTCCTTCCGCCTAATCCCTCTAGAAGTCGCCTTAAGCCTCAACCCTAAACCGTTTTGCCGAGCCCCGTGGAACCGGGCAGCTTCTGCAAGTCCAGGCTTGGGCCTCCTGTGCCCAAGTCTCAAGCAAGGGACGACGAGGGTGGAAGCCTTCTGCTTCGAGGTTCATGGGTGGTTATAAGGCTCCTTTAAGGGATCTATAAGGGGTCCTATAAGGGGGTATAAGGAGTCATACTTGGAGGTTCATGGGTGGTTATAAGGTTCCATAGGCTCCTTAGTAGTTCCTTTTTGGGATTACCTTATAGGATTCTAGATATGAACCATAAAAAGGAACTAGTTGGGAGCCTGTGGGTAGGGCGTAAAAGTAGGGCACCTATAGTTATAGCTCAGGGTGGTGAGATTTATGAACCCCAAACTTGCAACGACCCATGAACCTCCAAGTAAGGTAAAGTGCTTCTGGCCGAGCGTCGAGCAATGCTGCTTGAAGTCAGTCTTACAGCAGCCGTGGTCTCCCCTGTAGTTTTTTTAGTTAGGCCAGTGCAGTAGTTAGGATCCTATAAGGCTAAAGCCCCGAAAAGGAACTACCATGGAGGCTATAGGTAGAGCAGCTGTAGGACCATTTCTTATGCCTCCTGGCTCCCATGCTGGGCTGTGAGTGCTAGCCTTCGAAGGCACGTGTTGAACTGCAGACAGAAGGCCGCAAGCGGCACGTAGAATCCTAGACCTTACATTTCCCCAGATTCTAGGCGTGAAACCGGCTGCAGCTTCAAGGCTCAAGAATGCCGCGTGGAGTGACAGGCCTCGTTCCTACCAATCAGCTTCCTTCTCAACCAGGAGTCCGACAAGCACCCTCCGGCAGGAAGCTCCCAATGCCAGTCTTGGTTTGAGGGTTCAGGCCTCTCACAGAAGGATCCGAAGAATCGGGACCTGTCCCAAAAAACGGCTCTGCCTACGTAAACCTACCGAAAAAGCATGTCTCATGCGCGAAGCTTCGTCGTCTTGCTGCTGCCAGCGGCGCTCTTGGCAGCCGCAGGGCCCTTGGTTTTCGATCTTGACCTTCGAGTGTTGAAGTTTGAAGGGTTTAGGATGTAGCATTCAGGTTTAGGATTGATTCCCAGTCCTGCGGGAGGAGCTAGAAAGTGGTTAGAACCCTTGTAGAAGAATCGGGTACCTGGTACCTGGTACCCCCTTGCTACTCATGGGACCTTTGCAGGAAGCCATTGTGGAATGCATAATGTATTCTTGATTTTTGGTGTTTCCAACCGGATCCGGTCGTTCAGTGCTCCTCAAACTTCCTGCGAAAAGCGTCCCTGCAAAGAACCCGAAGACGAGCCACAGACGACATCGACAAGAGCAGCTTCTCGAACACTGCACTATCCCCTGTTACGGTGAATGAATCAGGTGCCCAAGGTCTTTCGGTTTGTATCCCGAGGGTGCGGGAACTACAACTCATCATAAGGCCGTGTGATTAAACGCATATCAGATGCTCTTGGATAAGGCCACGAGTCGCCCTCTCAACCAGGTGATCCTTCCCTGAGGTTGGCAAGGGATTCTCTCCTGTCCACCTTGCATCCTTTATGATGATTCCTACCTTCTTCATCACTACTACTGGCGTCTGGGTTTCCTGGCATTCACTACCCATAGGCCCCTAAGTAGTTCCTTTTTATGGTTCATATTTAGAGTCCTATAAGGTAATCCCAAAAAGGAGCTAATTACTTAGGGGCCTATGGGTAGTCTTGGATGAATTACCCGAACTCCAAACTTCAGCAGCCCCAGAAGCTTCTCAGCATGAAGCTCTAGGCTTAGGCCCGATTGAAGTGGATAGTTCTACGCATGGGTCGTTCTCTAAGTTAGGGCCCCTTGTTGGGTCCCCAATGTAGTACGGCACCCGTATAAAAAAAGGACACTAAAAGGGGCCGTAGTTTAGACAAATACCCAGATAATCTAGGTGGCTTTCGTGGCCCCTCGAGCGCCGGCCGTCGCCAAATCTCCGAGAGTGGTGATTAGAGCTGGCGAGGAGAAGCCGCAGAGATAGTCCAACATCCCCATGTGATGCACACTCAGAGAACCCAATACCCCTTAATTAAAGAATATACCTTAACTCACAATATTAAGGCCCCTAAAGTTTAAGGTATATATTCCTTAAATAAACTGGGCATGTAAGGCTTCGAGTCTGGAACTTGGCTTCCAGGGACAAGTTTGGGATTTGAGGGGTTAGGGTTTAGGTTTTAGGGGTTTAGGGGTTTAGGGGTTTCGAGTACCTGTGAG
Organism: Symbiodinium necroappetens; assembly: GCA_905231915.1. NCBI lineage: Eukaryota > Dinophyceae > Suessiales > Symbiodiniaceae > Symbiodinium > Symbiodinium necroappetens. The sequence continues at coordinate 7,218 of CAJNJA010033642.1, forward strand.
AGAGAGAGAGAGAGAGAGAGAGAGAGGGGTTTAGGGTTTAGGGGTTTAGGGGTTTGGGGTTTAGGGTTTAAGATTCTCTAAAGGGACACTAGGAGCGACCCCTAGAAGGGACCCCTAATCCCAATACCCTATATAACCCTATGTATATGGACCATATATAGTCTCATAAAGCCCCTATAGAACCCCAGAAGTCCCTTTGAGGGTCTCTCCTTTAGTCCCTTGATTCTCGGGTTTAACGACTCGCGGTGCCGGTACGGGTTCTCATCGCCGCCCTGCACCGATGCAGGCCAGATGCAAAAAAAAACCAAGGTGGGCTCACGCCTGAAATAGAGGTTGTTGCTTGGATCCTAGCGGGTGTACCATCCTCCGCCTCCGATAAACCCGAAACCCTACACCCTAATTCGGGATGGGCAAGGCTGACTACCGTGTAGATCACTGTCGTCTCTCTAGTCCCGGATGTCCCTTCGTGGCCGTCTTGAATGGTAAGGGTCTTAGAGCCTGGTCTGCTGATGGGTGTTTTTCCCAAAGAGTCCTAGGTACTGTTATGGGGCACACTTCCCCAAATCAGAATAATAATTCCTAATATAGAAACCCTACATTCTACTATATAGGTACTTTGGACCCTTTGGGTTTGTTTTCCTGAGGGATATTCAGTTCTGTTTCAGGCCGACCTCGCACTGTGAACCTCGCCTGGCTTGTCCGAGTTGTGAGAGCGTAAAGCCTAATTCGGATTCCTTTGGAGTTCACAGAGTTTCCTTTTTGCCAGAAACCCAATAACCACCGAATCAAAGATAATATACCTAATCTATGGATTTCGTCCTACGATGATTTCAGGAATTAGCCGTACTTAACGGATAATGGGGCTTGATTCCGAGTCCGAGACTTGGAGATTTGGAGTTTGGGGCTATCTCCGAAGTTTCAAATACCACAGGCGCAGGGAACTTATGTAGATGCCTGCGCTATTACCGCAGCCGATTCAGAGACCTCAACAGAGCCTAGTTACCAGGTTGCCGTTTCTTGAACCTAACATTCCTATCTAGGTCTGTCTGCCTGCCTGTCTACCTGTCGATCTTCCTATCTAACTATCTAACTGTTTATCTGTCTACCTATCTGCCTATCTATGTATCTGCCTTCCTAGCTGCCACGGTCGGTCTGTTTGTCTGCCTGTCGCCCCTTTAAAACCCTTATGAAAACACATGGGAACCCGATAAGACACTGTGAGTTTGCAGGAGAGGAAAGATTTTCTCGACGACTCCGTGCCAGAGTGGCGCTCGGGTATTGCTGGCCGCAAGGGGGCAATTGGCGGCCTGATGGCAGGTGAGAGCTAAAAAGAACTGTAAATCATATTAGGGCTCCTATTACACTTTAAGGTAGATGTCGTAATAATGGGGTTTTGGAGTCTCTGGGAAATTGCGGCCAACCCTAAGCCGCTCAAACACTAATCTCTGCAGCTCGAGTTCTCTCGATTTTGGTTGCTGTTCTGGATGTTTACGGGAATTCTTTAAAAAGATTGCGCCCAGAAAAGCATGATAGTTCAGCTCTTCATTCGAATTAGAATCGGTGGAAGAGCGAAACTCTCAGCCGATGATGATGGAGTTTCAACTTCAGCAAACCCTAGGGCTCCAGTTACCTAAATAGTGGGTTACTAACCATATATATGATGTACCGATGTACCCCAGTAACCTACTATTTAGGTAACTGGAGCCCTAGGAAAAGATGGGAGCTGCCCATGGACCCCAAATGCCCTGACTTACGGTTCCCAATACTGAAAAACGAGAAGCCTAACCCGACACCCTAACGCCCTATGAATCCCTAGAACTTACCCTAAGGGCCCAAGTACCGAATAAACATATACTCTTCTGAACACTTACCTAGAAAACTACTATCCGTAACCCAAGTACAGGATTATGAGGTCCTTTGGGCCCTTAGGGTTAACTAGTTTTGACCGCAAAGAGGAGCCTCAAAGGTCCCTTGGACTTGCATCTCGCAGTCTTCAGTGCCACATTGTCAGCTTGGGCTGGGTGAGAAACCCAAAGGGAACAAAGTACCAAGGTTTTGTAAAGTGTGATTTATGGCTTCTATAATTTTTAGGAATTACTATCATGATTTGGAGAAGTATCCCCCCAAAACAACACCCAACCTAGGACCCTTTTGGAAAAATACGCCTAACTCCTGAACCTGTGAATCTTTCACCGCCACCGCCGGCATGGCCAAAAGTCTGACCAAACGAGTGCTCTTCCAGGTGTGAAATCCCTAAACCTTGAACCCTAAAACCCATTTCAACCCTGAAATCCACCCAAACGCAACCGTTCAAGCGCACCCAGGGACTCCGAAGCTCTTACGTGAGGAATATGCCGTAAATCCTGTCAACATGTACTTCTCTATAAGGATGTTTCAACAATTAAAGGTATATTGCTTAAATGGGGGTTGGGTGTTCCTGGGTAGTTATAGCTATACATAGCATTAACAGCTACCTTTGGGTATCGATGTTGGTATTACATGTTTCTCCGTTATGGTTGACCAGGAAGGAATGACAGTGGAAAGCTTAGGGTAGGGATGGCTTGTCGGACCGGAAAGGAACGAGACTTCGCGATTTGGTTTTGTGAGGTTGAGGCCTGACTGTATCTGTATAGACTAAGCCCTAGACTGGTTTAGTGTCCTAAACCCTAAGACGCATATTAGTGTCACATGCCAGGGGTTGTGCGCGGCGTCAGGTGGTGCACTTGATGGATAGTTCTCTAACTTGCGGTCCCTTTTGTGTCCGCTATATAATACGGCACCGTTAACTATCCTGATGTTGATTCTGAGTTTGCAGATCCCAAGATACGCCCCGAGATTCCGAAGCCACTTGATAGGCTTTGACCGGGCTCTTTGGGACAAAACAGGGTGTCATTCATTAGAGGGTGCTTAAGTAAGAGATATATCTTGGGGCTGCAAAGGGAACCTCCCCTGAATGAAGGGGGTTTATGAGTCTCCGCGGTTGTGAACCACCGGCTCGTCAGCATCCGAGTGAGATTCAGCGACGACATTGCAAGTAGAAGCAACTCAAAACCTTGACTCCTAAATCGAACCTCCCCACCCACACCCGACAATTCATTTTTAAAGTCTATAGAAACCCTGAATCCGTCATGAGTCCCTGTAAAGCCCGATAGGTCATCTTACTTCCGATGGATACATTGTGAAGCCTTTAGACACCCTGAAGCCGTAGAGATTCCCGTTGATAAACCCCATACATCTTGATGCCTATGGAAGCCCTGAACCCCTAAATCTTACATCTTACAGAAACCCTGAAGCCACAGTCCATATATACTACCGTTATTCTAGAAATAATAAGGGTCCCAAAAACACCAAACAGTAGTGTTTATGGACCCTCTTAGGGCCTAAGTTTAGCCGTAAACCCTAAGCCCTGGAGCGGAAACATTAAACCCCCCTATATACCCATGCATCTTAAATCTTGCCCAAGCCCTGAGGCCAGAATGATTCCTCCTAGTTAACCCGTAGCACCTTAAAGTCTATAGAACCCCTGATGCCTGAACCCAAAACCCTATGATTGTTCCCCCTGGGTCCGACCCAATCATTGTAGTCCCTGAGATCCAGAACTAGGTTATCTTAGAGAAAGAGAAGGATCTTGGTGAGATGAAGACCCACCCAACTTAGCAGGTTCTTAGGACTAAGCGTCGGTGTTATTATGGCGGTCTTGAACTCGCTTGTGCTTTGCTCGAAAGCAGACCTCGAACCGCATGCCTCGCCTGGGTTGTCCGAGTGTGAGCGCCGAAACCCACCCTAAACCCTAAACCCTTAAACCCAAACCCCAAA
>CAJNJA010033642.1:11095-29753 GCA_905231915.1 Symbiodinium necroappetens
CCTAAACCCTAAACCCTAATTGAAGCCTAACCCAAAGGGTCCTAGGTACTGTTATGGGGGATACTTTCCCAAATCATAATAGTAATTCCTAATATAGAAACCCTACATTCTACTATATAGGTACTTTGGACCCTTTGGGTGATGATCGCATCCCAGGCTTCCTCGGTTTCCTGACGTTGGTGATCGCTTATCTTTTCACGAAGGCCCAGGTGATGAAAACAATTTTTCAGCGGTTTAGGGTTTAGGGGTTAGGGGTTTAGGGTTTAGCGGTTTAGGGATGAGTAACGATAGGTACAGTTGATGATAGAAATCCTGCATTACCTTATGGACCCTAAACTGTGGGAATTATGGTCTATTCCTTATTATCGATAATGCAGGATTTATTTCATCAACCGTAGAAAGGAAATATGCAGTCAACCATGAAAGGTCCCCGTGCTGTGAGTTGTGCAATGTAACCTTGCTTAGCTTACTTGCGATGGTTTGGATTTCCCTGGAAAGGATCCTCATGCAAGCCTAGGCCAGAAATCTGGAATCCTACAATAGCTTCGGTGTTCTGGAGCGGAATCTACGAGGTTTCTTGCAGCCCCTTCATGTGTTGGTTGCCTTTTTGGCTTTGCGGGGGTTGGAGGTTCAGGGTACAGGGGGATCTTGGCAAACATCCCGTGGAAGAGCTAGGATCGAGGAACTTCGCGTGGAGGGTCGGGCGACGTAGAAGTCGCTGAGACACAAAGTCTGAAAGCCCTAAACCTTACACCCTAGAGACTTAGCTTAGTGTCACGCCGACCCAGACTTGTGAACCTCGCCTGCCATGTCCGAGTTGTGAGAGCGTAAACCTTATACCGTATACCCTAAACCTTGTACCCTAAACCTTATATTATACCTTATAATTACATTAAACCCTAAACCTTATACCCTGAACCCTAAACCCGAAACCTCAAAGGGGCTGGACACCAGAACCTAGGGAGCTACGGAGCAAGAGAAAGCTATGTAGGGCTTAGGGGCGTTGGATTTAGGGTTTAGGGTTTTAAGGGTTTAGATTTGCAGGATCCGGAAGTGAGGCAGATCAAAATTTGCGTTCGCAGTGGCTGGGCCCGGTTTTGTAGAGCGAAGGGCTGGTTTAGGGCGGCAGCATAGGAGCATATACGAGCCCGGTTATTGTTGGGAGGCTTTTCAGGGCTTTGTACCCTTAAGCGAACCCTCAACCCGGCTTTCTGCTTAGATTCGATCTGGCTGCATTCTAGCAAGAAGGATTACGAAGACGGCTCGGACCTGTTAGCTTCACCCCTATGCTGCTTCATGGGATCACGGGAGGTTGACCCAACGGACCTTGAAATAAGTTCACTGGGTCCTGCATGGCCCTCAACCCTAAACCCCAGAAGGACGAGGCTATTAGGGGCCTCGCTCAGATTTCATGGGTTCCGGAGGGTACATTCAGCTCGGGCCCTGCGGACTATAGGGTTTAGGGATTCGGGATTAGGGTTTTTCAAGGTACATGCATTAGGCCTCAGGGGTTGAGAGTTTCGATTCTTGGTTTGTGATTTACTTCCTTTTGGGCTTAGGGTGCTGGGTTTGGGCTTGAAGTGGGACCCGGTACTTTATGTGAGCAGCTGAAACTGGGGATTCTGGGACTGAGAGCGGCAGCACTTAAAGTCTCAAGGAACTTAGTACGGTTTAGGGTTTAGGGTTTAGGGTTTGTTTAACTTAGTATTAGGAAGTATAGGGTTATAAGTTATAGGTCCTGAACTGGGGTTAGGGTGGCCTTAGGTACAACCTTACTGCTTATGGAGTCCTTGTTCCTGTAAGTACCACGTGCACGGATGCCTCTCTTGGTTGGCAGAGCATGCGAAAGGCTCCACGGCCTTTCAGGGTGTAAGCATCAAGAAACCAGTAAAGCCTATCCCTAAGGGTCCAAGTAGTCCTTAATTATGGTTTTAGGTACCCAAACGGCCCCAAAGTCCTTAAATAATCGGGACTTGGACCCTTAGGGTATGTTAGCCGAAAACAAGAACTGCAGGCGGCAGAGCCCGACTGCTCAATGGAAAAAGGTATTCGAAAGGGGTTTGAGGGTCTACCTGCAGCCCCAGACCGGACAGCAGCCTAGGTGATGAACCTACCAGCACCCTGAGTAAACAGGCAGTCGAAGCCACCCTAAGCCATGGTATGGCACTTTTTCTGATAAGTTCGGTTCGTTCCTTAACGGGAGCCCAGTCAATTTCATGTCTGAGGCAAGCAGTTCGAGAAGGACTTCTTTAACGATCCTGCCAAAGCCGAATGGGCAAAGAAGTATCCCGGCAAAGCCAGGCAATGTTACTAAGGTGAGTTGGCGTTGGAGGTTGTGCTAGACAGAACTGATCATTAGCTGGGGCGTCGCTTTCTGGGTGGTTAAAAACAGCAACAAGCTAGTCTGAAAGAGTGTTTTCGTTTTTGCACATATGAGAGTTTCAAACAGCCAGACTCGGCCCGCTTCTAGGAAGATTTTTTTGGCCTAGACCCTCCATTGTAGATGGATTGTTTGGGCACCTCTTGTCTTGTGCCCGGTTACATGACTAATATGGAAATGAGTCGGGGAGTGTAGGTGGGCTTGATGGTTTTTTGTGTCGTCGAAACTATCTTCCACTCGGCCACGGAGGCCTGCAGGCTCTGCCCTGCCATCTTTTCCGGGTGGCTTGCTGGACCCTATCCAAACAGGCTTTAGGGTGCGGGCGTTGGGTTTACAAGGCCAAACTCTGGGGCCTTTGGTGGTGTTGTAGAAAAGGCCATCAGCGACACCGCTAAATTTATCCAGTTGCCACGCTCGAGTTTAAAACCTAAGCCCATCAAGTCCAACTCCCTAACGCTACCCCCTAAACCCAAAAAGCCCCAAACCCTAAACCCAAAAAAGTCAAAGCCACCGCACAGCTCCCGAGCCCTCATCTCCAAGGAAAGGCTATAAGGCACTGCAGGACCCAGAGATGATGGGGTGGGGTGGGTAGGGTTGGGGTTTAGGGATGTTCAGGGTTTAGGTTTAGGGTGTGCATGCTTGTGCTACCCAGAGACTCCAATATGCCGCATGCCCTCAATCCATTGGGGTGTCTGGGTGTGTGTGAGTCCGTGGTTTCATACTCTCAGGCTTCCCGTATAAGGTCTTGGGTATAGGGTAGAGGGTACGAAGAGGCAAATGCAGCAAGAAATGCATAGTGCGACCACTTAGCCGAGCTCGGCTTTGTTTCGAATCCGAACGAGTCATTTTCTACTGGCGATGGTAGGAGAAAACACTATGCCGGTGCTGTGCCCCCTAAGTTTACTCACTGTATCCCTTTACCCTTCCTTTTGTCGAGGTTTCCTTCTGATTGAAAAGGTTGAGTATCCGGGAAGAGCTGGGAACCAAGTCCAGCGCTCTGCTCACCCAAAACCCTAAACCCTAAACCCACACCTAAACAAGTATTATTCGGGAACCCTTGCATCCTTGAACCCTCAGCGCGCAGCATCCAAGCAGCTCCTGGTGGGTTTAGGGTTTTAGGGTGAAGGGTGGATGTGGGTTTAGGGTTTGGAGTTTGGGGTTTAGGGCTTGGGCCGTGGATAAGCCCTGAAGCTCATGCTGTGATCCTTAAATCTCGAAATCCCACGCTCAAAGGAGCTGTGCGGAGCTTGTTCCGCACCATGACGCACAAGCCCCCCGAACCGTAGCCAGGACCCCGACTGCAAGGAATGGCCGGAAGTGTGGGAAAAGATCAAGCCTTTCTGAGGCTCATGCCGGGCACAGGACTTAGTTTCGCACTTCTAGTCAAGGAATCGGTGCTCTACGTTATGGTCCCTCTTAGCATGCCCATTAAAACCAGCGGCTCTCTTCACCTAGCCATCCTCCCTGCCTTCGAACAACCCTCGGCCCCTTCCCCGTTTGAGCATGGGGCACTCCCCGACTTTCTGAACCATTCCCCTGTTTCAGTTCACCGAAATATACAACCGTCAGTCCACGACCGTAAACCAGCAGAGTGTCGGATGATTTCGAGCCTATCTGACCTCAGCAACCGAACCTCTTTGCTTGAAATCCTTGAATTAGTATCGGCACCTTAATGATTACAGATGATTTTAATACCACTAAAGAACAGTATCACTCATAATGGTTAGATAATTATACTGTGGTTCTATGATTCTGATAACCCCCCCAAAGAACTACCAACCACTAAACCATAAACCCGTTCAGAATTACTAACTAGTTAGGCTTCTGCACGCTCTCTTGCCTAGGGCCACAACAAGGGGCCCAAGAATTGAACCGTTGACTTCAGTCAACTGCGAAACCTTAAACCCTCAACCTCAAACAAGTGTTGGGGATTCAGGTTTAGGACTATATGTTGCATTTAGGGGATATGTTTCAAAGCGTCGTGATCGTAAATCCTATCCCGGGTCAAGATCACCAGAACACAAGTTCCTGCAACACAAGGACAATACGTGCACTGCAACATAAAAATAATGGGCGCAATCCACGACATGTTCTTCTGCGTGCGTTTCATTATTGGTTGGACCTCAAGCGTCTCGCCAGACAACTTTTTACTATAAGAGCCGCAAGAAAAGTGGTTGCTCGTCGCCGGCCTTCAACAGAAGTTTTTCGAGAGGTTCGAAAATCTTGTGTATGTAAGGCCCACAGACTTAGAGCAAGCAGGGTTAACAGTTAGGGGATGAGAAAGGTGAGCTAGATGTACTGTAGCGACCGCTACGTGGCACCAACTGTTGTTAACAAATCTCAGCTGCAAGGTATTTCTTCTCTGAGACTATGAAGGAGCTAGACTGTTTTTGCAATCAGTTTTGGCGCATGACCGGCGAATTCGGCAATAAGAAGAAAGCCCCATGTCGTCTAGCTCATTCCACCGGATAAAGGCGTACAGAAGCTCAATTATGCCAGTGCATCTTGTGCTTATAGCAGAAAAGAGCTTATCCCCATTAAATTTGGCAATCCATCATCATAAACCTTGAGCTGTAAGAAGTAAGACTTTCAAGACCTGGCCCACAAAGCCACATACCATATGCCAGCATCCGAACGAGGAACCCAAGGCCAGGGATCAGTATGTTTACAGGAAGCTGTATCCCGCATGGTGCCTAACCGACATGGAGCTTCGAAAGCATCCGCCCCTGGCCCCAAGAGAGGCAGCTGTCCAACCTACAAGATCTGGCACTACTTTATGGGAGCTTCTAGAAATAGCGGACCCCAATCTAAACCCCAAGTCGCCTGAGGGGACCTTGGACTTTGAGAAGCAAACTCTCATATTCTACGTGCATCCCCCCGACAAACCAAAGCAGAACTTGTCGAGAGGAGCACTGCGGCTAAGCAGCCTCCGAGCCGCAGCTCATGCAGACCAGAGTACCAGAAATTCGGGAACCCCCATTTCAATCCCCAAACCAATCTGAATTCAACCTCAGGTAAACACGGAAGGCTTAACGGCCCTCACAGGCTTAACCCTACACACTCAACATCTACGGACGCTAAACCCGCAACAAAACTCGTAGCAACTAGGCTTTCGGCGCCGAAGATGCCAAGCCCTAGCCTTTAAAAGCCCTGCGGTTTAGGGTTCAGGGTTTAGGGTATAACTTTAAAGGGTTTAGGCTTTTAGGGATTATAGGGTTTAGGCTTTAGGGTTCAGGGTTCAGGGTTTGGGGTTTAGGGTTTATTGTTTAGGGTAAAGTATAGCCTTAAAGGGTTTAGGCTTTTAGGGTTTAGGGCGTTCGATCCTTTAGTAGCCACGAGTGCTGCTGGAGGGTTGCCTTGCTGTCTTCTGGAGTTTCCCGGCTGGTTGGGAGAGTCCTGGATGCAAAAAAAGGGTATAGGGCTTGTAGGGTTTCGTGTTTAGGGTTTAGGGTAAAGTATAGCCTTAAATCGTTTAGGTTTTTAGGGTTTAGGGCTTGTAGGGTTTCGTGTCTGATAGCCTAAAACCCAGAATGCCCTGAGCCCCAGCTGCGCCCAAGAGCCCAAGCTCTACCCTAACCCCTGATAACTTACCTGTTGGTGAGGGCTTATATAAAGAAGTCATAATAAAGGAGCCCAAAAAAGGGAGGTTATTATTTGGGGTCCATAAAGAAATTATATAATAGGAAACCCTAAAAAGGTAGGTTGTTTGGGGTCCAAGTAGACCCTGTACATTTTTGTCCGGCTGTTCTGGACCACAGGAGGCCCAGTCCAGGTGGGGATGTTCGGCGGATGTTGGGGAAAACCGGGTCGCAACCTAGGGCTTCTAGGGTTTATGCTTCAGAACTCAGCTATCTGCATTCGAAAGCTTAGCGTCGGGATAGTTATGTTGGAGCATGTCTAAGCCAACCCTGTATCAACCAAACAGAAAGGGGCCCTAAACCCTAAACCCTTTGGAACCCCTAGAGGAGCCCTACTTATACCTACCCACAGAGCCGGATAGCGGCTTAGACATTTCCCTCGTTTGCTTCTCCTGGGCCATGGCAGCCGTTGCGATGCAAGTTGACTTGGTGGAGCCACGACCTCGGAAAGGTTGAACAATATTGTGAGGCACAGAATTTAGGAACATGGGCTTCGAATGATTAGCGCTAGGATTGCCTCTGCTCGACCTTAATAGCACGAGGATACTCATGTTCCAACTTTCTGTCTTCCACCTTAATAACTTGAGGAAAAACCGCGTTCCAATGTCAGCTGTGCACAGGGTGGACATCAGAAATTGGTGGGATGAATACAAAACCTTAAGTAGCAGGCTTATCTAAATGACCCCAAATGAGGACCCCGAGCCGAGTTGTAGGAGACCGTAATGACCCCTAGACACAGTAATTCAAGCTATACCGGGAACCCAAGGCCTCAACTACCAAACCCTGAAACACTAACCTGAGCACACTTCTCGATGTGTGCAGGTCATCCTTGCGCAGGGAGCCATGCTAGTCTTCTCTGTATCGTTCCGATTTTATTGGAGGGTTCCTTTCGTCCGCTGAAACCGTTGCGCCACGGTAGACGTGCGACGTCTTCATGATTGTCTCGCATCAGAAGTTGAGCGATGTGGCAAGCCGGCATCCTCAAAGACAGTTTTCCTGATCGTACTACCTGCCGTTCTTCCTGATGTAACCTACGTCTTTGTAGATCAGAGTCTATACCAGGGCTAGCTTTCCATATGTTTCAATAGTTTATGCTTATGGCTTATGCGGCCTTTTTGGTTATGTTTGTTAACTGTCCAGGGCATTGGACATTCAGGGTTTCGGGGGTGATTTAGATTTCTTGGGGCAGGCTCATGGTTGGCTATGGGGTGTGATGTTGTTTTGGGTTTCAAAGTTTGTCACTTAGGGGTTCTTGAAGTGTTTTTCCGAAGTCGGGGGGTGTGGAGCTGAGCTTTCTAGTGCATGTCTGGAATGGTAATAGCTGTTGTCATTGCATTGGATTATACACAGCCTCGCCGGGAAAAGGCAAACTGCTCTAAGTATGGAGGTGCCTGTTTTCGGATGTAGAGAATGCCTCTCCCACACACCTTTAAGAGGCCCACCGTCAAGCATGTGACCACGACTCGAATTCTGCATGGGCCTCTTTGAAAAATCGAGAACCTGGTGCACCACATAAAACAACATATAGCCTTAAATCCGATAGACCCGAAACCGAAACCCTAACAAAAACCCTAGATCCTCGCCCTTGATACAAGGCCCCGACACGTAGGGAATGGTTCGTGTCGACCTGCCAGTTCGTCAATTTCCTTAAGGGTCCAAAGGACCCAGTGCTTGGTACAAGAGTTATGCAGGTTAGTAGCTTTGAGGGAGAGCACTTGGGAGAGCATCCGATTGGTCAGGCACTTGGACCCTTAGGGTTATATGTTCGCATGAGGACAGGTGAAGGCCATGAAACCTCAGCCGACTTACAGCAGAAAACAGGGTACCAGCATCCTGTCACCCAGGTCTCCGCCAAAGCCTGCAGAGGCTGAAAAGGGCTGCACTCTTCAGGTTGTGGGTTTAGGGTTTGGGGTTTAGGACCATAGAGGTCTCGGAGGAGCAGAGCCCAGAGCCTATGTTGCTGTGCCCACCGACTTTAATTGTTAGGTGCTGTACTTGTCCGCGGTTGTAGTGAACTAGTATAGTAAAGCGGAGGTAGTACCCAGCAAGCACAAGTTGAAGTTTGCTTGACATCATACTGAATGTCCATTTCATTTTTGCAGGGAGTTGGGGGCGTTGGGTGTGCGTCGAGGTATCGTTGGGCATGTATCACTCAAGAAGCCCGACACTGCGACAGTGTGCTTTGATGCTCAGAGCCTCGACAACCCCCTAATAAAGCAAATGCACCTTAAATCATCGACGGCTCTAATTTACTGTTCACCCTTGATCAATAAGCCCTTTTCCTTCCAGGAAATTAAGTCTTCTCTAGGGTTCATTAATCCGGAGTCTGCATTAGCATTGAAGGTGCGTTTTCTTGAATTGACGGGTGTGTTCGTGTCGAGATGGACAGGCATGCCGTACGCAGGGCTACGCTTCAAAACCGCGAACCCGGAGCACCAAACTACTGCCTGGTATAGAGGTCTGGGGGTTAAACGGCATTCTTACCATCCGAGATTCACGCACCTACATTTTGGATTCTTGGATGGTCAATCCCTTGCAAGCCCGTGCTTTGGACTGTTAGGGTCGCATTGCAGGCCCGAAAGCGCCAGAAGCGACAGCCGTGCAAAACGCTGGCTTTCGAGGCTTTCTGCGTGGTCAGAGCGTTTTGGTTTGTGATCATTCCTGCTCCGCAGCAGTGTACATGTGTTCTCAAAGTAACATGAGTGGGGTTTCATGTAAGTTTGCGCAATGTACGGCCTTTGATGAGTGTAGGAAAATCATACGGGTCTATTACTAAAACTCTGCATCACATGATCACATGATAGACCCTTCCGATAAACGCGGCGTCAGCCCTCAGAAGTGCCCTCTCAGTGTGCACCCGAAAACAGTTCACGTGAAACTCGAAATCTGAAGCTTCATAAACCTTGCATCCTGGAAAACAAAGCTCTTTACCTGACCTCGTGCCCGGCGAATCCGAGTTTCTCCGCCTGACAGGATGGCGGGTTTAGTCTTCATCATTCTATCCTTGCGAAGACAAGAACACCCAAATTGAATCATGGCAATATGCCTCCGGAGAGGTCGCTTAGAGCGAACATGTGAAAGGTCGCTAAATCCGGATCTCTACATCTGTAGACCGGACCGCACACCGTGCGACCTCGTCTGGCATGTCCGAGTTGCGAGAGCCTGAGTCTCTGGACGTAAAATCGCCATGTACGTGTACGACGCGCAGCACAATAATCCCCTGCAAGTCCTCCTAGGTGTTTGGGTTTCCCTCTTGTGAGCAGCACGTCCAGAACTTGGAAGTTTTGGTTCTCACAGAGCACTGTATTCATAGTCGTCCATCTTGACAGAGCGCTGCATTCATAGTCGTCCATCTTTGAAGACGATGCACTTGTTTACCTTCCTTCCCTTTGGGGTTCGTGAAACGAGACGTAGACTCCAAATCCCTAGGCTATATGCAGTGGGATTTACACTAACATCCTGTCCCATCTGTGCTTAGTAACATGGTTCCCGAAAGGGTTCCGTGATACGCTGCAGTAGAATTAGATGATCCACAAGGTCCTAGCTCTAGTTGACCAATCTAGGCATCTTTATTATCTTCGCTGTCATAATCTTCCTGTTTTTGTTATTGTTGTGGTTGTTGTTGCCGTCATGGGTACACGTGTGTATTGATATAGTCATGATATAGTTCATATTCACATACACACTCCCACTTTTGGTAAAGGCAATATTGTAGTTGTGCTTCGTTTCTTGGTCACGAAAGTCTCCTTCCTGAGCCCAACCCTACATTCCCTGAGCCCTAAGCCCTAAAACCTCAAGCCCTAAACCCTGGAACCCTAAAGCCCGAAAGCCCTCATAAGCAAGCTCGGACGTAACCTGCCATGCCTGCGTGAGCGAGTGTGTGAGTCGAAAACCCTGTAACCCTAGAACCTAAACCCTAAAGCCCCTAAACCCAAAGCGCGAAAGCCCACAAAGACCTGCAAAGCTTGGAGGTTCACTGGTAGTTGTAAGTAGGGTTATGAGTAGCATAAACTATAGTTATAAACCTATATTAGGGGACTTATAACTCCACTCATAGCTACCCTTATACCCCCTTATAGGACCCCTTATGGAGCCCTTATAGATCCCTTAAAGATCCCTTAAAGGAGCCTTAGAGCTGCCCATGAACCTCCAAGAGGAGCAGCCGGAAGCCGAATCCAAGCCGCCGGTCCTTCGGCGGAAGAAGGGCAAGCAAGCAGAGAGTGGCAGGCGGATGTTCTTCAGGGTTTACTGGTTTAGGGTTTCTTGGTTTAGGGTTTAGGATTCCAGGATTCTAGGGTTTATTGGTTTAGGGTTTACTGGTTTAGGGTTGAGGGTTTAGGGTTTAAAAGTTTAGGGTTTAGGGTTCTAGGGTTTGGGGTTTATTGGTTTAGGGTTTAGGGTTCTAGGGTTTAGGGTTTATTGGTTTAGGGTTCTAGGGTTTTAGGGTTTACTGGTTTAGGGTTTATTGGTTTAGGGCTCTAGGGTTCTAGGGTTTATTGGTTTAGGGTTTAGGGCTTAGGAATGCAGGACTGTGCGAAATCATGCGTTGCTGAATCCCAGCTGATCAGCGGAGTCTGGGTTCGAAAAAGGGCCTGTTAGGGTTTATGGGTTTAGAGCTTGGCGGGGGCCACATCTTCGCAGCCCGGATGCAACAAGGGGGAATAGGGCCAGAGGCACGAGTGCTCCGTATCTCCTTGCTTTCTGAGAAGTTTTTCGGGGTGTCTGGGGTGTTTCGTCAGGGCTTACCTCATCCGCAGCCTTCTACTCTTTGTGATATATGTAGTTCTTAGGCAATGGCTTTTACATCCTGGCCTTGGTTTTAAAAGCATGATGATTTACAGGTGTAGGGTTTAGGAGTTTAGGTTCTGTATAGGGTGTAGAAGTCCTTTGGCTTGAAAGCTTCGACGATCGCGAGAAGTGGAGTCGCAAGTATCTTGCTCGGGGCTACCGGTGTCGGAACTGCCAGCTGTAGCTTCCTTTTTTACCTTCATGGCTTCGAAAGCAAGGTCCTTTAAGTGCGAAGGGCATGAACTCTACAACACAGAAGTCCGTTGGATCCTGTGCAACGACGAAAAATACCAAGTCGGCAGCCCTTTGAGCCAGCAGAAGTACAGCTTTTCCTAGAAGTGTCCGGCGTGTGAGTGTCGGAAACCATAAAAGAACAAAATCTTGAAAGCCCAAAATCTTCGGTTCAAGCTTTTTGAAGCTTCTACACCCAAAGCCCCCAACCCTAAAACCTTGAACCCCAGCACTCCCCCCGCTTCTTAAGCCCACAACCCCCAAAAAACCCCAAAAAGGTTCCTGCTAATTGCCTGCCTGGTTCTTAGTAGGGAATGGGGGGAATGAGTTATTGGGGCTTCTATAAGGGACCTTAAGGGGCTATCATAGGGATCCCTTCCCCCCATTCCCTACTAAGAACCAGAGAGTTGCTTAAAAGGGCTGATGTGAACCCAGAAGGTTCCTGCTAATTGCTAAACCCTAAACCCTAAAACCCTGAAGCCCTAAAGCCCTAATTGCTTGCCAGGGCTGATGTGGCAGATAAAGACCCTGTGACCCCAGAGGCCAGGATTGATCCTGTCTGATGGCTTCAGATCGGCGAGGTTTAGGGTTTAGGATTTAGGGTTTAGGGTTTAAGGCTTAGGGTTTAGGGTTTATGATTTTATTATATGTTGGTTCCAATGTTTTGCCAAAGATTTCGGATGCGAGGTTTAGTTACTACGGATAATAGAACGTTTACTGAGGTGCCGGGGTTTGGCGTCCGATGGAAGGTCTCAGAGCGGGTTTGAGTTGAGGTTATTGCGGATCTGGGTCCGGCTGTTGAGCAAGCCCTTGCTTTGCTGGTTGCGGGATTTCGGGTGCGCACTCCCATTTAAGTAGACAAACCCTAAACCCTAAACCCCAAGCCTAAAATCCTAAGCTAGGCCCAGAACCCAAAGCCCAGAGCTGACAGAGACTCGAAACTTCAACTGTGGACCCTAACACCTAGATCCTGCGCAGTTCCCAGCATTCCGTTGAGAAGAAGGCTATCCTTGGTCTGTGATTCACCTTTACGAAGATGACCACCAAAAAAATGGTAACAGGATGCTGCTGCAGGGCTCTCCCAAAAACCCTCAAGCTTACACCCTAAGCGGCCCAAAACCCAAAACCCCAAACAAACCCCAAACCCGAAACCCCGAAAACATAAAGCCCAAACCCCAAAGCCTGGCCCAGACCCTGGATAGCTCCTAGCAGTCATACTTGGAGGTTCATGGGTAGCACTTATAACTACCCATGAAACCTCCAAGTAGCCTCTGGAGCGATGTTGCAGACTACAAACGGACCTGCTAGTGGTTGCACATGTGTAGTTCTCTAACTTGGGGTCCCTTTTTAGGGGTCTTTTTTTTATACGGGTGCCGTAGTAATTTAGAGACCTAGAGAGGGACCCTGATTTAGAGAACTGACCACATGGCAGTACAGAAAGTCTTTCTAAAGACGTCGCTGTGGAAGCAGAGGAACAGCACCCTATGCCCTACCTGTAGGTGGCTAGAACACCGATGGTTCAGGAACTGCGGCCCCGAACGCTTTAAGCGGTGGGCAACTCAAAGCTTGCCTCAGCCTATGACAAGCTTGTTTGTAATTAGCCAAGCCATGTAAGTATAGAGTCTGCAAACAAAGACACTACAGCAAAATAAGTCATGACAGGTACCCTAAGTCCTCAACTGCTAACCACTTTAAAACCGCCATAGGTGCGCAAGCCGCCGGCACCGGAACCAATCGATGCGGAGGCTTGCCGTGTTTTTGTTTGGCGGAGCGGGGTGAGGCAAATTACAGTAGAGTTATATAGGGACCGTTGGGATGTCAGTACTTGATATTCAAAGCAGAGCAAGTCGTGATGGCAAGACAACCGGCATACGTCACTGATAGAAACCGTGAACAGTGACCCACATTCTTCCTTCCTTAGGGTTTATTATTGTAAGTACAGTGGACTTTCCCAGAAAACGCCAGAAACCCCTACTTTTGTTTATTAAGGCCCCAATTCTCATTCTTCTCAATGAGAAAGCACGGAGTCGCATCGAGTTGGGTTGAGTTAAGCATTATGAGCGACAGGCTGTAGCACCAGAGGGTTTAGGGCTTAGAGAGCAAGTCTTCTGACGGTTATTATGAGCAATATTGTTGCTATCCGTGCGCTGATCATCATTACTGCTGTTTACTACTATTCTGAATATGTAGTGATTAGCCTCAAGAGCCACTTGATCGGCTTTTCGGACTGGGCTGCCACGTCCACGGAGAGTGAGATGTTGCTTGTCAAGTCAAGTGCACGTATGTATATGTTTATTCCCATATGTATACAAATATATGTACATCTATATAGTCACAGAAAGCACGATACGCCTCTGAGAATCTAGCCCTCATCACTGAACACCTGCATGAATCAACCTACCAATCGTCATGTCAAACCCGTCGAAGTCAACACATGCAACATGTGCAAAGAACTTGTGGCCAATCCATCGTTTCCGGTGGCAGAGCTAGAGATCCTCATTCATAATCTGACGGAGCCACCTCAGCTTGCGCAATCGCGAGCCATATCCCACGGCCTTAGGTGTCCTGGTGCCTCTCTCATGTAGGTATAGTTCGACACAAACACATACAAACATGAGCTTCTCAGTCAAAAAGTTAGCATGAATATACAAAAACCCATCTATGTACATGTGTACTTTGCTCTGTGCCTGCTTGTTTGTTACAGGCACCTTGTATACTGCTCACAAAGCCCCCGAAACTCGGCGCAGCATAGTTCTCTAGGAACCGGCCTGGAAAGCTTTCTCCAGGCCACCGTGACGCCGCCGCCCTCCGGAAGGTCGCGGAAGATGTCCACCAGTGACAAGGCCGGGTTCAACCCTAAACTCTAAGGTGGGGGTCTCTGTTAGGGTTTAGGGTGTAGGGTCTCTTTTCGGTTTTAGGTTTATGTTTTGGGACCTCTAGAGGGACTTGGCTTCGAGATTTCTGATTTAGGGTGTACGGTTCGGGGCTAGAGGGCTTCAACCACTTGATTGGAAGTTTTAGGTTCGGAGTTGAGGGCGTTGCAGTTTGCAGAAGGGTTCTGATGCTTTCAGATATGATTCGGTGTTTCAGCCGTACTACAAAACCCCCTATTAGCTTTTCAAGCTATATTCCTTTAACAGGTAGATTCCTTGAGCCATACCTCCATTGCCCACGGCGTAGCCTTCAATCAAGGTTTCCGGCCCTAAGCGCCAGGACAAAACCCAGCATCCTTAAAATCCATACCCTGACCCCGAAACACCCTAAAACCCACTGCTAGACCCCAAGCCCCAAACCCTAAACCCTAAAGCCCTAAAGCCCTAAAGCCCTAAAACCCTAAAGCCCTAAAGCCCTAAACATAAAGTCCGAAACCCCAAAACCCTAAACCCTAAACCCCTAAAGCCCTAAACCCTAAACCCCTAAACATAAAGTCCGAAACCCCAAAACCCTCAAGCCTAAAGTCCTACGCCCGAGCCCAAACGTGTAATCTGGGCCCCCCGATGCAGGTTGCGCCCATTCAGCTGTCCTTCGAAAAGAAGAGCACGGAGACTGCCGGCCGGATCCTGACTTGTGCTTTCTGGCTTAGGGGTTTAGGGGTTTAGGGTTTAGGGGTTTAGGGGTTTAGGGTTTAGGGGTTTAGGGTTTAGGGGTTTAGGGGTTTAGGGTTGAAGGAGCCCTTGAAGGAACCCTTAAAGGAGCCCTGAAAGGCTTTCGGGATTCGGCTTGTAGGGTTTGGGGGGGGTTTCGGCTTTGAGTTGCGTGGGTTTGTGCATCTCTTCTGGACTTCTGGACCTTAGCATCCCAGTTGCGAAATCCTACGACGCGAGCAAGACCACCACACTCTGGCTTGCATTTAGCCCACAGCTGCAGGGCAGAATGTGGACATGCATCCCTTGACCCTAGTGCGCAGAACACACGAGCCCGAATCGTCCCTTAATTCTAATCCCTAAACCCTAAACCTACTGTCCCGGAAGCTTCACGATGCCAAAGCCCAAGCAGCCTCTGACATAGATCCCCCACTTCCCGATGATTTCAATGGTAGTGTCCGAAGATAGATAAGCGACCTCCAAATAGCAGGATCCTTATTCAAGAGGCGCCTGCTGATGAAGCGGATGCCAAACCGACAAGCCCACGGACTCTCGCAGTCGTGTGGGAGATGGCCAGGAGTATGGATGGAGGTTCATGGGTAGTTATAAGTGGAGTTATAAGTCCCTTAATATAGGTCATAACTATAGTTACCCTACTTATAACCCTACTTATAACTACCCATGAACCTCCAAGTGGATGGCCTAACTCAGAAATCTTCGACAGTGTGCCTGCTCCAGGCTCAAGCGGCTACTCTCCAATGATGTGACGGAGAAGTTGCGAAGCCGTGGATCGGTTGAGAAGATGCGAGCCACGATTCCGGAATACTTATCTTAGACTGTAACATAGAAGCCTGGAGTATGCGTTTGTTATCGAACCCGGTATAGAACCCGCCCCATCGCAGTCTAATCAATCGTTCAGGCCCCTTTTCCCCTAAACCCTGAACCCTATTCAAACAGTTAGGATCTCTATGTGCATTGGCTTTCGGTGCGTTCCACTTCGTCGCTGCTTCCCGCTGTTCCCGAGCTGAACTCTTTGTTCACAGTCTGCAAGCCCTCCATGGCCCTCTGCGAAATACTTTGAATTAAAGCCCTCTGCTGGAACTGCTAGAAGGCAGCATAAACCTCATTCTCAGGCCAGCCAGCCGCGCCCAAGCCGAAAGCGAAGAGTGCCACTTGTCAACAACCGGGCATCGTGCCAAGCTGTAGTAGACTTACAGGCGAAATCCCGATCGGGCTAGGGGCTTTCGGGTCCAGGGCAAGTTGAGCTTTGGACAGCTGGTTCTGTTAAACTGCCCAAGGTCAAGGTTTCAACGTGTAATCCGCTGGAGGTTTGATTGACCTCCGAGACCCTGGCGTCAGGAGCTGCATGAATAACGGCATCATGCCAAGCCTTTGTATGAATCTGTTGCAATTTGTTTGCTTGCCTGCCTCTGCTGCTATGTTACTTTATCGTTTGGCCATGTGGAACATGACCTCTCTCGCTATACTTGCTATTTCCACTACTGCCACTGCCACTACCACTGCCGCTACTACCACCACTCCTACTTCTACTCCTTCTCCGGCTCCTACTCCTACTGTGACTACTGTGCGTCTCTACAGCACAGGTCGAAGTTATTAAGGGCCGGACTGTACAAACATTCAGCTTTTTGCAATTTTTGCACGGCTCCGTACGGAGGCGAACTGAAACTAGATAGCTTTCAACTCCAATAGAGCCTATACGCCAGCACTTGAAGCCGAAAGCAAGATGGCGGAAGACAAGTGTTCATTCCTAAACCATCAGAATCCTAAACCCTAAACTCTATGAAGCTGAAAGCGACTGCAATCTCACCGGATAGGGTTAGCCTCCTTCTCTAGCTGCCTGCCGTTGCTGCGCTCCCCACTCAGGGACCTGCTCTGCTTTGGATTGCGATGTGGGAGCCGAAGACTCGAAGAGCCTGATAAACCCAATCCCCTTCCGAGGCTTCCAAAGGTAAGAAGCCGGCCACGGACCTTTCGGCAGGCAGGGATGTGGCATGTGCGGCCTAATAGGGCTATTCGTAGAGTTTGAGGTTCAGAGCTGCAGGTCGGGTAAAAGGCTGCATACGGCTTACACGACCTATGCGGTAGTAGGTCTAAAGTCAGTGGTTTCTTGTCACAGCTTGCTTTGGTTCGTGTCAGCGGCTGTATGACTCTTAACCAGGGACACCAGGAAATAGTAAGCCCCAACACACTGAAGCCCGCAACTATAGACCCCCTGAGGGCCTGAACATTCGTCTGAAGACAGACACGATACAATAGGCTGTTTTCTGCTCCATTCCAATATAGGGGCCCAGATAAACAAGGCTAGCATTTCTTATTTAAGGTTCCTTTTTGTTTCAATTATATAAATGAACCCCAAGACCGCATGGAAAAAGCTCGCGCATGGCCTTCTTGCCCTAAATCCCGAAGCCCTAAACCCTGCTGGGCCAAGGGCCCAAACTCTCTCGCCTGTCTGGAGGCCAAGCCAACCATCTCCCTGGCACAGCCGAGCCCGAGAAGAGTGAGGCACAGCCAGGGTTTAGGGTTTAGCGGGCAGTTTCACCTGGAAAATCATAGATGGTCGATACACCTCTCAGTCAGGACTCCTATGTAAGGCTTACGATTATCGCTTTTTCAGTTTTCTTGACTAACAACAGCAAAATCCGCCAGTAGGTCAACACGGCGCTAGCTTGCAAACAGTTGCTTTGTAGGAGGGTCTGCTTATTTATGAGCTAAACTAAACCCAGATCAACTTTGATTGGCGCAGCCCTAAACCCTAAAGCCTAAACCGTAAACCCTAAACCCTAAGCCGCAGGTGCAGGAGGACGCAGAAGAATCCGGCGCCGCACCGCCCTGACCTCAGGCGCTTCGCAGAGGCCTCAGATCCTAAGTGCCACAGGTGGGGCAAATGCCGCCTGATTTCAGGGTTCCCAGAGACTCCTATGTCCCTTAATTAAGAAATATCCCTTAAATTATAGCAGGATCCCTAATATGGTTTGGGGTATATTCCTCAATTAGGGGATATTGGAGTCTCCGGGCTCTGGGGTTTTGTCTTTCTGCGCTTTCCCGGCTGGCGAGGAGAGTCCTGGATGCAAACGGGTTTAGGATTGCAGTACGATCTGAACCGATGATGACGTTGATTCAGACTTCTCGCCTCCGGCGGCCAATGCCCCAAAGAGTCAAAAGGTAAAGTTCGAGACTGGAACCAAGACCCAGGAAATCCTACAAGGAGAAGGGGATGACCGTGAGGAAGGTCGACATGAAGGAGATCATCGAACATGAGACAAGGACAAGTGAAGCAGATTTCGAGAGGCACCGAGCTCGAGTGGATGTCTGATAGGATACATGCCACCCACGCCGGTGATCTCCTCGATTCGGGCACGGGTTCCAGGAACCACAAGGGTCACCGAGTTCACTAAACCCTAAACCCGAAACCCTAAACCCTAAACAGTCATGCGAGAGGGAAAAAACTGACTGTACCCTGCAATGCGGGCTCGTCCATGCTAAGTGGGAGGGAAAAAAGCCCTAAACCCTAAACCTTCAACAAGTTGAACGATCAACTCTGTGAGCGACGACGTTCCAAAGCTGAGAGCGAGGAAGCTCTGGAGGGCGATCCCGACATGTGCATTGGGTTTTAGGTTTTAGGGTTTGTTTAGGGTTTAGGGTTTAGGGTTTATAAGTTTAGGGTTTAGGGTTTAGGGCTGCATGGTCCAACCAACGTCGATAAGAAAGAACTTGCGGAAGACTCCCAAATGTTGTTGTGAGACTGGAAGCAGATGTAGCTCCTAGCTACCTGGGTTCTAGGCAATGGGTGAGTATAGAAAGCAAAGGCCTTGGGCTCTTAGCTCCATTTAAATCGTATTCAACGAATGAATCTTAAAAAAAGCCATGGGCTGTCCGGGTCTTTATTTCGATTTCTCCTGCCCCCAGATTTCCTAAGTCCCGACACCTCAGGGCTGCAGGATCTTAGGCGAGTTGTGAAGGGTTTAGGGCTTAGGATTTAGGGTTTAGGGTTTGGGCTGCTGTGTACGAGGCCTGCT
>CAJNJA010033653.1:9013-29749 GCA_905231915.1 Symbiodinium necroappetens
GGTTTGGGATTGATACTAAGTCTCAGACCGGGAGGGCCTGGGAGCCAAGAACAAGCATCTGCGCATGCGCATGCATGTATACGTGTGGTGGCATGTGGGTGTACACATACATAGATAAATATATACGTACATGCATACATACATACACCTACACATACACAAGCACATGCTCTGCGTGTGGGTGTGTGTGTGTATACTACACTAGAGAGATAGGGAGAAAGAGAGAGAGCTATGTTAAGATCCACACCTCTCTCTATGTCAGCGCGCAGCTGTGTCTACTGTTTGGCTGATGGACGCCCATCGCTAGCTCCTCAAGTAGGGCTGGGTTGAGCATCCATGTCAGGAATTTGGGGCTACGGGTGGGGGTGGGTGGGTGGGTGGGTGGGTGGGTGGGTGGGTATTTTTTTCTCCCTCTCCCTTTATATATATATATATACATATGTATGTATGTATGTATGTATGTATGTAGGGTTTTGGATCGAACCCGGGCAACGACCTGGGTATAGCTAAGACCCCAGTGTCCCATAGACACGTCAGAGCCATCGCTCGATCGCCTGCTTGGCATCGAGCTCAACGGAAGCGGAGAGCGAGAGATCGAGCACGTGTGAGGAGGGCCAGGGCACTGCGACTGCCACCGCCTCGCTCATCGCTGCTCCGCCTAAGTGCCCACCACTCGGCACCCAAGTTCCCCGAACTCTCTATGGGAAAGAGAGGAAACTGGGGACGCGACCAGGGATGGCAAGGACAACGAGGCCAAGATGCTGGAGAAGACAGGCCATGGCGCATTTGGCAGGGTGCCTGGTCTTCGTCTTCACCACAGCCCAAGGCCTCTGCGAAACTTCGCTACGATCAAATGAAGCTTTCGCAAGCCGATATGCAGAAGCTCCAGACGGTCTCCCCGGACAGCCCTGCAGCGGGGCACTCGACCCTCATGCGAGAAGTCCAGAAGATGGTTTCAGTTGCCCGCAAAGCGGATGGCCGTGTCCGAAAACTACGAGAGGAGCAGACAAAGCGAGAGGCCCAGTGGAAGATATTTGCCAAGAAATCGCGGGAAGATTTCTTGGAGGAGCAGCGGAACTACGATACAGATATGAAACGCCTGGCAGCCGAGATACAAGTTGCGACCCAGAAGGGAGTGGAAGCATCCGCCGAGGTCAAGGATATCATCGCCAATGGTGTTCGGCCCCAACAGGAACGGATGGAGGCCACGGATGCCTGGGATGCCCTTTTGGACGAACCTGGCGAAGCGGCGGAGCCATCAGGCTTCTTACGAGAAGCTCTTGCTGCGGCACAGAATCTGGGACCGAGGCGCCCCGTGGAGCGGTCCAGTGGCGATGGGAGGCTGATGCAGCCGGAACAAGCTGCCCGGCTCCTTGCAGCGACCTTGGCATCGCTCCCCCCTGGAACAGATTTGCAGAGGTTTGGACTTCATATCTCTGCCCCTCCTTCGGCAGAGGTCCCGGCGAGACTGGTCCCGGAGCCTCTCTACCACCCCCCGCAGCCGGTGCAACGAGACCCTTCTCTTGGTCCTCCAACGTACTGTGCTATGTCGCCTGGAACGAGAGAAAAGAGGGCGGAGCCATACCCAGTCAATTCGCCTCTGCCCGAGAAGCCGGATACAGCTCTCCCAACAGAGACGGAACACAAGGTACCACCACCTGTGCTTCATCCCGGACAGCGAGATCCTACACAACGGCGGGTGCCAACGAGCCAAGAGCCCCCCCGAAGCTCTGTCAAAGATGCCACTATGAACCCTCCACACACAGGAACGACAGGGGGTGCGGATCTACAGGCGAAGCTCGATGCCAAAAGGTCGGCTGCTATACAGCCGTTTCGGGGGACGGGTCCTCAACCTGCCCCGCCACCTACGAGAGACGGTGGACTTCCGGAAGCTCCTCCTGTGGCATCATCGACGACGACAACGCCACCGACCAGAACTCGGGATTTATGAACATGGAGTAGCACTGAGTGTGGTCGTTTCTGCTCCAATATGTCCATGTCGGAGCAGCAATTGGGTGAGCAGGCTAGGGAAGCCGAGGCGCTTAGATGATCTGTTGGGATACGATCATCTGACGCCTAGGGATTCCCCTGGTCAATGCTCGTGCTGCTTTTGACATTGGCAGGTCCATGAGTTGCTGCTTCCATGTACAGTGTACAATCGACTGTACAGGTTTTTTGATTTTCGTGCCCGCAAGTCCTCTGACTTGTGCACAAAGGATTTTCTATGTATCCCGGCCAAGCGATCGTTTCTTCCCCAGTAGGAGCGTCCTTTGCTTATGGCCCTACTCTCTGCAAGGTCTCGGTGCTCGACTTCCCGTGACTTGTGCCATCCCTTCGCAGGCCTATCCACCACTGATGGCCCCTGGGGCATTGAGCTCTGATAGCTCTGCTCCAGTCACCAGTCTAAGATGCCCTTTGGTTTTCTTTGACCTGAGATTTCTGTCTTTGAGGAGTATTGTGGGAGCGCCAAACATGTGTATCGGTGGCTCGGGGACACAGGCCCCACATCTCCTCCGGCAAACCTTGTCCAGGGACCTCAGTGCTCGACTTCCTGAGGCCCCCTCATTACTGTGCTCCTATGCCAATACCTCCTGGAGCCCTTCTCAGACAGCCCACCCTCTTGACGACGTGAGCTGTGTGGTGGTCCCCTATTCCCCGGGTCGCACCAGTCTATATTTCGTGCTCTTCTCCCGACAAGCCCAGGCTCCTCCTTGTCTTACCGAGCCTTGCGATCAGTGTTGGGTCATCCTTCAGTGCAATTGCGCCTTTCCTTTGGGCTGCAACACTAAGGAGAAGCCCTCTCTCTGTCGCTGCTCCCTACCGTGTATCGTGGAATTTCCCACCTGCAGAGTGCCTAATAACTACATCGGTGGCGCTGGGGTAGTAGCCTGCAGGGGGAAAAACAATCCTGAGAGGTATGATCTCCCGACCAGTCAGCATGCGACTACGGTCGGTTCGTCCGAAACCAACAAGGCCAAGGTAGCTCTGCATTCACTCTTGTGGAGTCTGCCTGACTTCCTCCTAACCAAGGTTTGGAGTGTGATCCTGCATCTACGCCTTGTGCTATTACTCGCCCTGCTCAGGGTATGTCTCCGACCCTTGTGTCGTAGACCAAGCCGCTTGTCCAAGGCATGTCGGCTGACCCAGCAGATCGTCTCTGACAATATTCTGCTGGCTTTCTCGGGGTTTTCCCCCTCACATGGCCCGATTGAAACATATGCTCCAGCTCCGTCCCCATGGCGACACAAGCCTAGCCGACGTAAGCACAGACCTAAGACGCCTCGACCAGTCAGGTCCTTGCTCTCAGTGGTTCTGCATATGGTTTATAGGCTCGGGATGCTGGTTTTAGGGCCTCACAGTGTGCCTCTCTGTGTTTGGGCAGCCCCTGCTGGGCTCCCGCAAGCTATGCAAGTCCTCGAGCATTATGCTGCCACAGCACCTGACAGATTCCATGATGAGGACATCCACTGTCCCTTCAATCATACAGTTTCCACTGAATCACAACACTGAGTCCCATTGACGTGGTCCCGGCCCGGACTCAGCATTGTGTCCTGTATCAGGCTGGCTTCCCGGCGTATTATTTTCTCAACTATGTTGAGATCCCATGCTCCAAGGACAGGTTCCTTGCACAAGCTATGGAGATGCTAGCCGAAGTTGCTGGGCCATTCTTTGTTTGTGAGACACAGCCACAAATCGCTGACGGTGTCGCCACGCTTGTTGCTGTGCCTAGCTGGACAACAGACTCAGACAAGACAGTTGTCGTCCTTGACTTTTCGTACTGGGGGGGGCCAGTCTTCGCTGTCCTTGATTGGCGTTTCACTACCTACTCCGCTCTGGCCCCCCTTGCCCGGATGCATGCCTGCGAGGCCTGGGAGGTTGTACACCACAGTCGATCCATACCTCTACACCCCGGGGACCACGTCATCGCTCAGGCAGGTGATGTGTTCAGGTTTCGGCCCATGGTGCCTCCCTGATTCACCGCCCAACCTTTGACGACAGGCTTCAGTCCACTAGTCTCTGGACCAACTCGCCCCAGCATATTCCCAGAGAAGCTCATTTCTGCCAGATGGTACGCCATGCAGAGCCATGTTACTCGGACCCCGCACTACGCGGGCGGGCTCAGAGATGAAGCCCAACATGTAGTTAGTCGGCTTCGCAAGTCCCCAGGGTGATGTCTACGCCACCACAGGCTCCAGGCTCTCTACGAGACCCTACTGACCGAACAGCCCCACGCCAGCTACACCACCACGGTGGCCGAGACCAAGGGCCTCAAGCGTACCCTCGCGAGGATGCCGTGCCCCCTAACCCTGAAGAGACATTGGGTTTGGGTGTTCCAGCTACTGACGATGAAGAAGAAGCTGATCTTGTCCGTGTTGGCTTCCTCATTTTCGTTCCCCGTTTCCGTGCAGAGGCTGTCCAGCTCTTTCTGCAACTGCCCTGTGACATCGAACTTGCATTACAGGAAGTGGATAATGCCAGGCAGTCCGACACGGCCATTCACTTTGATAGGCTGCTGCCGGCCGTCCCCCAACCTGATGTCTCCTGTGGTGCTGTGTTGGCCGTGCCAAGCTGGGCCAAGGATCTGGCATGTGTCCTTATCGATGCCCGAAAGGTCGATGGGCGGTTGTTCGCGTTTGAGATTAGGGGAAGACTCAACAGATCCTCCCTACTGCAGCAAATCGGGTTGGCTAATGCCAGAGGATTTGAGGTTTACTTGAGGGGCCAAGCAATGGACCACCAAGAGTGGTGCCAGTTTATATCTGGCGACACGATCCAGCTCCTTCCGCACGGCGACTTGGTCGCACCTCCAGTTGCACTCGATGACATGCTCCGTAGTGCATCCAACTGGACAATGCCTTGCCCGGAATATGATGGCCCGCACGCCCTGGCATTTCTGGTTTTATCAGATGGAGGGGTTCACACCATCCCTGTAGACCCCGATGTAGTTCGCTCCTCAGCAGACTTTAGGACTGAGGCGGCAAGGATCCTAGGATCTCCTGCTGAATGCATCACCACCTGCCCAGCAATTCCGAGGCCTGATGACCTCTCTGTCCAAGGCCAAAAATGTAAATCAGCCTTGGTAGCTACCACAAAGCTTTCCAAGATACCTATCCCACCTGGTAGGTATTCCCCTAAACAGCATGTCCTACTGCTCGACGCAAGATATTTGTTGCGCGACATGTCGTGGGTCCTAGCGCCACACGGCTGTATTGACGTATCACAGATTGCTGCCCCATACCAATACATCGCCCCGGAAGGCCTGTTTGTGAGTGTAACTGGGGCGCCAACCCAGAGTCGAGGGAGCCGCACATTCGTCAATGCATCGCCAGGGACTGTCTTGCGCCTGGTCTATGTACATGATGAGGCTGAAAGCGAACCGGCCTCGCAGCCTGCAGACTTCTCAGAGAGATCTAGCTCCACCAGCGTCTCTGAAGACTCACCGACCGCGTTGTCTCCTGGAGACACCTCGGTAAGCCCGCAGCCACAACCTGAAAGAGAACGCAGTCGGTCCCCCAGAGCCAATGGGTCGACACATGGCACATGGGTGGCCAGCCTGGGGGTTTTCAATCTGACCCTGACTGCACAGGTCACATTAACAGAGGCTTCAGGAAGTATGATTCCGGCTCTAAGCGCACAAGCCCTTAAGGTATTTACGGCCAGCACTGCCTGTGATACCTTCTGGCTGCACTGTAGCCTGACCCTGCTGGCCATACTTGCATGTGAGTTTTTGTTTTGCTTTCGAACACGTCAATCCAAGCTCCTGCAAGAACCTGTCGGCAAAGATGCCACTGCACAGTCACATCTTGACACCCTCCGCTCCTTTGTTGGTGCACTCGGAGGACCTTGGCTCCCGAGGCTACCATTTGATCTGCAGCACTTCCTCGAACAGGTCGGCAGCGAAGACGGTGACAGTGATGCACACCATGCCAGCGCCCCGGCCCAGGTATGCTGCGCGGTGCTAGCCTTTGACTTCGTCCCTTCTTGGCACTATGTCGACATACAGCTCCCAGCCACGATCGAGGAGCTCGTTGAGGTGCTGCAGCCTTTGCGATCGGACGAAATGCGGGAGCATCTCCCACACCTGCTACCGGTTCTGCCGCAGCCACGCACAGACATCGCTTTCTTTGTCACGTCCCCAAGATGGAACCCTATGGGACATGGTGTTTGCTTTGACTGCTCTCGCATAGATCACAGGATCTACGAGGCCTTCATACCTGAGTATGTTGGCTTGCGGGAGTTACTACGTATTGCTGATTTCCCGCCTCACCTTGCGGTAGCTGTCTGGGCAGGACCCGATCTCCAACGAGTTGAGCCCGATGACTGGCTACACGCATTCCCCGGGATGCTCTTTTGCTTCCTGTTCGAGGATGCTGAGCCACCTGTCCCTGCCACGCTCGGCCAGCTCCTACAATTCTGGAGTTGGCAGTCACCATCTGTACTGCCTGACCCGGTTTTTGAGCACGCATATTGCCTTGCCTTTTCTGGGCGAAGCAGCCTTTTTATCGCAGACCCGTCCTCTCCAACCCGATACCGTCAAGACATCGCCAACGCCACAGGTGTCACACTTGCAAGGATGAGGTTATACGCTGGGAGCCCCAGGCCTACTAATGTAGCCATCAACGGGGTCCCGTGTCGTACGGTTTTAGCGGTTGGTGAAAGGGAGAGATCTTATGTGCAACCGGCATGGCACATGGCGCTGTTCGATTGCAGACTTCTTGAGCAAGGGTGGTATGCAGCATATGTCGTTGGAGGATTTGTCGATTTAGGAGGCATCCTTGATGACTTCAACGAATATGCCCCCCTTGGTTGGAACACCTATCTAATCGAAGACCCTGAACAGACAGGCAGGCTGGCTGCTGGACCAGGTCAGGTGTTTGTGTTGGCCTATGCACCCCAGGTCAGGGATGCCAACCTCCCTACTTCGGAGGCAACAGCTGTTGCTTCATCCGAGTCTCAAGACCAGGCTGTTACCGGCATACCAGATGAACAGCCGACACAGCTTGCACAAGTCCAAGTGCCCTCTGATCCCAACCAGGAGGACGCTCAAGAAGCCCCACAGCCAACCAATGTCCACTTTCTGATCCTCATGCCTGAATATGCACAGGAACATGTCACAGTTCCTCTCAGACTGCCAACCTCCGTAGCTGAAGCACTTCAATGTGTTGACCAGGTCAGAGATGCTCAGAATCGACATAGGTTTGGTCGGCTAGTCCCTGCCCTAGTCCAACCAGCCCTCGGCTTTGCATGCCTGATTGCGGTGCCGGAGTGGTCCTTCGAAGGTGTTTCAGTCCTTTATGTGTGCTATGAGCCCGACTTCCGGATCTTTACGAGCGTAGGGCCTGCCATCCTGCGCACCACCGGAATCCTGAACATTACTGCTGCGCCAGACCGCGCACAGGTGTATGCTGGGGAAATCCCATGGGCGCTGCCTGCTGACGGCAGATTACAGGTTGGTGCTGGAGATTTGTTCTCCGTCGTACCTTTCGGCCAACCACATACGCCGCCGATCACACTAGCGACCATGTTGAGCTCGGCGCAAGGTTGGCATGCTGATCCTGTCCTCCCTAGCCCCCCAAGCCATGGGTTATGGGTACTTGCCGAAGCTTATAGTTGGCGTTTCGACTTCCAGGCCTCCCCTGGATTTTCTCTACGAGAGGCCCTAGAGCGCCAGCTTGGCCACCGTCCTGGCGAGCTTGAGGTCTTGCCGGCAACGCCTCCACTGCAAAACCACTCTCATGGAGGTGTCGCGTCGAGGCAGATGTACCTTGCCTTGCCTTACGCGCTACTCCCAGGTGTCCCGTACCTGCTCGACCAACGTCCAGTGCTCCTAGAAGCGGTATGGGTATACGCCCCTGGGGGGAGAGTAGACGTTGCAGCACTCCATGCAAGACACCGGCACAGGTGTCCTGGCACGCATTTCTTCCGTCTTCTTGGCGGACACGCGCCCTTCAGAACCGCAAACCAGCAGCGCATAGTGCACCCTGGACAAGTTCTGACGGTCGAATACTGGCGCCGCCGATCGGGAGGAGCTCCTCCTTATGAAGGTCCTTGGGACGCTTGGGATCCAGAGGAGAGTGATAGCGACAGGCAAAGTGGCGATGATGACGCCGATGCTGGGGAGGCCCCCCCCGAATCCGAGAGCGCTGACCATGGCTCACAATCAACACAGCCTGACGCCGGCACAGGTAGCACGACCAGGGGGGTGGGTAGCCGAGCACACGGTCGGACAACTTTCAGCCGAGGTGCAGACAAATGGAGTACAGGCCTCGCTGACCTTGGCATTTCAATAGGCTCATTCGGCCCCTCCCCTGTCATCCTGATTCTGGCTGGTGTGCTCGCCATGTGCACCGCTGCTTTCAGCCTCTGCCCACTCGCGCCTGATCTACCACAACAGTGCCCTACTGCTCTTCTGATCGGCCTGCTTGCCAGCATTGCCCTCGGGCACAGCGAACCGATTTCCAAACCACGGGGCCGGGCGGTAGTCTGCTGGCTATTCCTCCATCTCTGCTTGAGCAGTGTTGCGAGTGGAATGCAGCATGCCGGTCACCTCACAGACAAAATCGGTTTGAGCAGTGCAGCTGGCAGACCGACACCAACACCAGCTCGGCACAACATGCGCCGTGTGGCAGAACCCCCGTGCGCGGTTGCGAGCCCTCCCCCGATCAGATATGAGATTCTCTCGGAACCTTGCAGTTGTCATGGGGCAGACATGACAGTATCTGTTCATGAGCTAGCCCCAGCAGGACAGAGCCAAGAGAGCTCGGGTCTGGTGTCAACAGAGCTCATCACACTACTTGAGGAAAGCATTGTGATGTCAGGATCCGAGCCCTACATGCTGGCGGCCACTCTGCTTGACACCCTCTGTGAACATTTCGAGGACAAGCACAGTGCTGTCCAGTTAAGCACTGGCACCTGCCGCCTCTCCTTGCAGGCATGCCTTCCCCCCCCGACTTTTGTGCTAAGTCAGGACAGTGTCAAGCTCCCACATAGTAAAGGCCTGATTGACCGCCTGTTCCGAGCATGGCCGCGGCATTGGATCCATCCTAGTGGATGGGCTGACGCCTCTCTACCAACCACATCAGTGACAGCGATGCAACACCTCCTGCCATGGGCAGAGTTGCTTCGGGCAGACCGGATAGATTGCCTTTCATTCTCCGTATACACAGACGGATCTGCCAACCCCACCACCGGTCATAGCGGCTATGCCGTTGTGATACTTGTCCATGTTGGTGATGAGACTGCACTCCTTGGGTCCCTTGGTGACCGCATTGGTGGCAACGATGCCACTCCATGGATGCCAGAAGGACCTCTGGCACTACATGCTGAGCACATTGCCATAGCTGTGTCAACCATGTGGTGCATGCAAATGCGAGATGTGGTGCAGAGTGTCTGCTGCTCGCTTTTCTTCGATTGCACCGCTGCTGGTTGGTCCGCAGATGGTACCTGGCAAACCACCGGACTGACCAGTGAGAAGGTACATCATCTCTGCACGATTGCCAGAGCAATGCCAGGTATCAGTCTAAGCCTCCACCACGTCAAGGGGCACTCGAATGATCCTTGGAATGACCTTGCAGATCACATCGCCAAAACAGCGGCCGAGGGATCTAAGAGTTGGCCCAAGCCACCCTTGGGACTATGTAGTGATGTCATGACAGAGAATATTTCCTGGCTGGCACCTGAGCTCGATGCACGTGTCCATCATGCAGTGCCGATAAATGACGGCACAATTGTTTGGGGGGATGCACCGTCCGGTGCCCCCCCCCCCTGACTCCCATGCAGCTCGTGCCTGCTACCAGTGGACTGAATGGGATTGAGGCCAGCTGTGCAGGTTTCTCCCTAACAGCTGCTACCATCAACATTCAGAGCCTTCGTGCCAAGTGTCAATATGTAGATGATCAGCTTCACCAACGAGGCATCAATGTCGCCTTCTTCCAAGAGACCAAACTGCCAGGAGGTACTCTGACCTCCCAGCACTACCTTCGGTTACATACTGAGGCGGAATCTCATTGGGGTGTTGGCATTTGGATCCATAGACAACTAGGACTTTTCGCTATCGGTCACAAAGGCTGCATCATCGAGGAACATGATGTTGAGATTGTTCACGAGGCGCCTCGCCTCCTGGCGGTGCAGATTAGCACTGGCGACCTCAAGATTGGCCTCCTCAGTGGACATTGCCCACACGCCAGTCGGATGCAGGAACGGCGTGCTTTTATGCATACACTGACTGCCATTCTCCCCCGCTTCAAGCATGTCGGCCTCTTGCTGTGCGGGATAGACCTTAACGGGCGAGTGCCGCCTAACTTCACTGGAGTCTCTGGAAGTCTGGAGTTTGGTGAGCCAGATGAAGTTGGCTGGCAACTCGCATCAGCTCTCGCCGACAATGGCATGTGGATCCCCTCCATGTACCCCCAGCTCCATTGCGGCGAGTCGGCCACATATGTGCACCCGACTGGGCAGCCACACCGAATCGATTATGTTCTGGTAGGAGGGAAAGCCGATGTAGAATATGCGCGGTCTGCTGTCGATGCTACCTTTGATAATGGAAGCCCACAGGAGGACCATACTCTGCTGACCCTGCATCTGGTCGGCAATCTCGATGCCCCACGCTGCCCGCGAAAGCTGTCGCGGCCTGTATATGATCGCGACAAACTCCTCAGTGATGAGGGTCGTGCCCGAGTGAAGGCCACCTTTGCTGCGTTCCCCCAACCCACATGGGACACAAGCCCTGACCAGCATTGTCGCTGCCTCGAGGAGTTCTTGCGTACAGAACTCGATGCACATTTTGTCCAGCCACCTACCCGCCAACGTGCCTCCTACATCCCAGAACAAGTCTGGATGTTACGAGATGCCAAGCTTCAGTTCAAAAGGACTGTTCGCCATCGAGTCCACCTCTGGACGGACTTGCAATGTAGAGCTTTCCCCCAGTGGCATACCGGACAGGAGTATGGAGTATCTGCTGTGCTCTGCAAACATCACTTGCTATATGAGCTGGCAGCTGCAGCTATCCGCTTCGTCACTGCTTCCATTAAGAGGCAAATTGCAAAGGCTAAGAACTCCTTCCTTATCATGTTGCG
Organism: Symbiodinium necroappetens; assembly: GCA_905231915.1. Lineage (NCBI taxonomy): Eukaryota > Dinophyceae > Suessiales > Symbiodiniaceae > Symbiodinium > Symbiodinium necroappetens. The sequence continues at coordinate 20,089 of CAJNJA010033653.1, forward strand.
GGAGAAAATCATCAAGGTGCTGCAAAAATCCTGCAGCGTGTCAAAAAGGCAGGCATAGGTGGCAGAAGAAATCGCCCTGTCTCCCGACCGCTTCCCTTGCTCTTTCACCCAGAGACTGGTGCCGCAGTCGTGGACAAGCCCCAGAGAGATGAAGTCTGGATGCTCCACTTTGGCAAGCAGGAGCAAGGCCAGATCATACAGACGGTCGATTTCATACAAGGAGCTACCACGACATGCTTCGATGGCAACGTTGAGTGGGATGTTGCCATGCTGCCACACTATGCGGACATCGAAAAAGTGCTGCGAGCCATCCCCCGAAACAAGGCGGCTGGACTTGATAACATCCCAGGCGAACTGCTCAAGGCGGCCCCGACTGAAGCAGCACGCCTTCTCTTCCCGCTGTTCATCAAGTCTATGCTGTACCAGCACCAGCCACTCCAGTGGCGCGGGGGTGTCCTCTACGAAGCTTTCAAGCGTTCGGGGATCCAAAGCTCTGTAGATAACTACCGCAGCTTGTTCGTGTCGAGTTATGTAGCAAAGGCCTACCATCGCACCGTACGCAACAAAACGCAGGATTTCTGCCGTGATGACCTCCACCCGTTACATCTCGGTTCCAAAAAGCACGCTCCGGTGACTTTTCCGGCGCTTTTTGTGCTCTCGCACTTGCGGCGATGCCAACGACTTTGCCGTAGTGCCGCGGTTCTCTACCTTGACACCTCTGCAGCCTACTACCGCATTGTTAGAGAACTGGCGGTAGGAGACATCCGAGCAGACGACACAGTTGTCACTTTGTTTCGTCGATTTGGCTTGGACGACGAAGACTTGCGGGAACTCATGCAGACCGTGCATGATGGAGGCATGCTTGCCCAAGCTGGGGCACCGGATGCTCTTCGGCAAGTAGTCAAGGACATTCACCTCCACACCTGGTTCGTGTCTCGTTTTTCGGATGGCACAAAAGTATGCAGCAGCCTAGCCGGCAGCCGCCCGGGCGAGAGTTGGGCCGACTTGATTTATGCCTTCATTTATGGGCGAGTACTTCATAAAGTCCACGAATACGCAGTTGCAGAGGACCTCACCTTTGCACTGATGCACGATGCAGAGTCCGGTGTATTCGGTGCATCAACGGGCTCTGACTCGATACATGCCACGGATTCCACCTGGGCTGATGACAGTGCATTTCCTCTCGAAGCGACTGATCCCGAAGCACTCATGCACAAGGCAACGCGTCTGTGTACCCTTGTCATCAGTTTCTGTGAAGGTCACGGCATGGCGCCGAATCTTAAGCCAGGCAAGACGAGTGTGATGATTGCCCTTCAGGGGAGAGGCTGTAAGAAGGTGAGAGCCAAGTACTTCCCTGCAGGTACTCAGAAACTGCACTTGCCAGACCCGAATGTAGGTGTTGCTGTGACAGACCAGTATAAGCACCTTGGTGGCTTTGTGGACTGCCATCTGACCATGCGACCAGAAGCACGATTCCGCTTGGCCCAGGCGGCCAGTGCCTATGATGTTGCGAAGGCTCTACTGCTCAATAGCCCAAGGCTTGAGCTCCCCACTCGTGCAGCTCTCTTCGCATCTGCTGTTACCCCCACATTCTTCAATGTCGGTATGTGGGTACCGTGTGGGCCGACTGCTCATTACTGACATTGGAGCACACCGTGCCATACGTGTACCGCTCCCGGTAGCGCACTGGTGCACAGGATGCTGGCGACTTGACTTGGTCGCCCGGCGTGCCAGACTCAGTCTGCTCGTGTCCCTTGTTCAGGCAGGTCTCCCCCTGCTCTGGGCCATGCTGCAGGAAGAGGCTAGCTGGCTAGCCGTTATCCAGGATGATCTGCGTTGGTTTGTCCGTTCCGATGACAAGCAATGGCCTCTTCCAATTGCACAAGCCTGGCCAGAATGGCACCACCTGCTGCGCCACGCTGCCCCTCGTTTCAAGCGTTACTTGCGCAAACGATTAAACAGCGACCACATTGAGCAGGGCTACAAGGATGCAGCTCTCCTTGGACAGTGGTACTGCTGTCGTACACTGCTTGAACGCCAGCAAGCAGCTCAGCCGGTCTTTGAGTGGGTTTGTCGGGTTTGTGACAAGTCCCTCAAGACCAAGGCGGCACTCGGGGCCCATTTCTTTAAAGTCCATGGTCGAGTTGCTGAATACCGCCTCGTAACGACGGGCACCAAATGTGAAGCATGTCAGACTGAGTTCTGGTCTGAGGGCCGCCTTGCTGCTCATATGCGTTCCAGCCAGGGCTGTGTGTCACTCTTGCGTCGTCAGGGTCGCCGTGTTGAGCAAATCCGACCGGGCTTTGGCAGCAAGAAAAGGCGACAGGGGGAGAGCTTGGCTTACACCCTCGCAGTGCCACACCGAGATGGCCAGGTCCCGGCCCTCCCGAGCGAAGCTGAATGGGGTCCAGAACTCTGTTTTGTGCACAGGGAGCTTTGCGATATGCTCTTGAGTTTTGACCCTGAGACCGATGAATCGGAGTTACGAGACCAAATCTGTGGTGCCCTGAAGCAGCGTCCTCTCTATCCTGATGAGGTGTTGGTCCTTCTGGACAAGGTGACGATCGAGGTTCAGGAACTCACTGCAGATGGACTCGGTGACCCGTGGAGCGAGCCCACGGCTCAACTCTTGATGGAATCCCTTGCCTCGGTCAAGTCTGGACTTTGGACTGTGACTGACATCTTGGGCAGTAGTCGCCATACCATTCCCTCCGAGAGTTCCAGTCTATCATCATGGGCTTTGCTTGGGCCGATAACCTCAACTGCCTGCATCTCGATGACGGGACCCCCTCATCCCTTGTGTTTCAAGTCCTGCTTGGCTGGGAAGCTGATTGGCGGCAGGATGTAAACAAGCTTGAGGTTTCAGCCGTCGCCGAAAATGTAGGACTTTTTCTACCGCCAGTCTTACGGGAAGCATGGCATAGCCTGCTGTCAGGCTGTACAGTCACCATACATGCTCCTCCAGACTTTTGGCAGTCTGCACTGGCGGCACCGTTCCTTTTCTGCGAGCCTAATTAAGCGGCGTACTCCTCTGACCGCATGCAAATCCGCAAATCCACAAAAATGTATGTATGTATGTATGTATGTATGTAGGTATGTATGTATGTACACACACCACCCACACACACACACACTACACTACACGTGCATGCACAGTGGGACGTCGTTGCTCAACCGACTTGCCAAGTTGCTCTGCTTTTCCAATAAGTCGCTAAAGCCTTCTCCCCAATCATACATTCAATTCGGATCGTACCTTCTCCGTAAATCCAGACGCCCAGAATTTCTCAGGCCCCGCTGACCTTCTTGTCATATCCTGTAAGCCCTTGCACCGATAAGCTCCTTCCTCTATGAATGAACACTTGTAAAACCCTTTAGGGAGCTTTAAGGGTTTAGGGTTTAGGGTTTAATTTGATCGTACCTCATGGTAAAATACAAGCAAACACATAGTAAAACCCTAAATCCGATACGCACCCCAAACCTTAACCGGCTGAACCCCACCACCCTAAACAGCACCGGGCAGGTCTTCCAAAGGGGCTGTGTCTGCTCAGGTGCCTGATCCTTATAAACGCCATCAGAGACCCTATACCTAAAGCGTAAGCACTAAACGCTAGAACCCTAAACCCTAAAACGGTAAAACCAAAACCCTAAAACCCTGTAAACCGTAAGAAGCCCTAAAACCCTAAACCCTAAAACGCTCAACCCTACAAACCCGAAAAACCCTAAACCCAAGAGACCGTGGGATCAAAGGGGACCCTAAATTACGAGAACTACCCTTATAGTACCTTATAGAAACCCTTGTAGATCCCGTTGAAGGGAACACCCCTAAACCCTAAACCCCCAAAACCCTAAAACCTAAACCCTAAAGGGGCCCTAAGTCACAAGCCCTGCAAAAGCTTGGTGCGCCGGCTGTCCGTAGCATGGTAGAAGCTCTCCTGTTCCTGGCCAAAAGGGTTTAGGGGTTTAGGGGTTTAGAGGTTTAGGGGTTTAGGGGTTAGGGGCCTAGGGTTTAGGGGTTCAGGGGTTTGGAGCTTAGGGAGTTTGATGAAGGATTTCGACTTCCGAGTTGGGAGAGTTTGGGGGATCCAGCAGGGAGTTCAAGATTTATGTTTGGACTTTGGGCGTTTGGCGTCCCGACAATCCTATTGTGGCATGAGACTGCCTAGAGTAGCCCGTATTATATATATATATAATATTATATATGTGTATATTTATATATACTCTAACCCAAAGAAGAGGTAGATATCCTTTGTTTGAGCGACCTGGGTAGCTCAAGATGTCGGCCACAGATCTGTGAGCTCCTAAATTCAGCGAAGCTCCAAAGGCCTTGTGCTTGCCGGCGTTTGTCTGAGCCCCCAAATCCTGCCAAAACCTTAGCCCTAAATATCGAGGCCCTGCACACTAAAACCCTTCTTGAAATCTCGTAACTAGGAACCCTGAGCCCTGAGCCTCTACAGAAACCTCACAACTCGGGACTCTTCCAGCAGCTCTTGAAAACTATCGTCCTTCTGGTCGGCCGCGCATTCCCTGCACCGGATGGAGGGTAGCCAAATGTCACTGCCATCGGTGTCGAGGAGCAACCTTGCAAACATTTCCTAAATAAGAGGTTTAGGCCTATAGGGTCTGGGGTTCAGATCTTGAATAATTACGGGATGGGCTGGGGTGAGAGGCTCAGGGTTTAAGTGGGGTGGGAAGGAGCGTTTACAAATGAAGGCTCACGCGAAGGATATTGCTGAGGGATCCGGGTTGGGCTCCAGATTGAAAGCACTATCATACAAGAAAATGATCCCGAAGGGTCCAGGTACCCAAATAATATATGCTTTGGCCTTAATGTAGTCCCTATATAGCTACTTTAGGGCTTTATAGGGCCAAAGTATATACTATTTAGGAACATGGACCCTTTGGTAAAAGTTGCGGGCCCGACCAGCACCCGCCCCGAATACGCATGTTCTACCCAGCCCCACGAGTGGGCACATGTTAGATGCGGCATGATTCGTCATTAGTCTACGCCGTCTACGCCCTTGAGTCCCAACACTTGCATTTCACTCCACCCGATCCCGAAACCTTTAATCTAACTATATAGCTGCAGCATAGGCCATCCCCACATTTCCATAATGTCCGGCCAGGCTCCATGTTTGAGTAACATGTATCACAGTGTGTTCAACATCTAGAGCAGTCAAGGCCACACAAACCCGAAACCACAACTCCAACAAAGCCCGGTAGCATGCACAAAGACCGTGACAAAGACCAAATAACAGAAACAACACTAGAACTACAATACTGCCCAAAATCAATAGCACAAGGACGTGTCCAAGCCCCTATCTCTAAACCCAAACCTTACAAACTCCCTAGACCCTAAAACATAAACTCTAAACCCACCCGACTCGGTAGACTTGCACCAGGCTCTCGCGCGAGGCAGGCTGTGGCGGACTGCCGGCGCTTACCGGGGCGACCTTGTCTGGTGTTAGCAGTATACTGTTATTTGTGCTTCTATGTCGAGCTAAAGGATTTTAGTAGGTTCCGTTAAATTACTCGCAGGGTCCATGTACCCAAATTGCATTTGCTTTGGCCTTAAAGTAGTCCCTGTTCAAGTGCTTTAGAGCCAGGCTGCATGGACCCTTAGGTTTAAAAAAACAGGGATCCACAAGCGCTCCATAAGGGTAGGTTTTGTTCGGCGGTTTTCAGGTTTTCGATGATCGGCCTAGGGTTGACATTAGGCTTTGGGCTTCGGCTCTGCTTCCAAAAACAGCTTGTGACATGGGTAAATCTCTCTAAATTTGGATCCCCCTTTTAGGTCCCCAAAATACTACAGAACTACCCTTATCAAAAAGGACCCCAAAAAGGTAGCCTAAATTAAGAGAAGTACCCTTATAGTACCCTTATAGAAACCCTTATAGTACCCTTATAGTACCCGTCTAGAAACCCTTCTAGATCCCCCTACAAGGGAACCCTCAATGGGCCCCTAGTTTAGAGAACTACCCACATGGAGCTCAGGGCGAAAGACTTTGAGCTTCAGGGCACAGGTCTGGACGAAGTGTTTGTTTTAGGGGTTTTGGGGTTTCGGGTGTATGGGTTTAGGGTTTAAGGGCGTAGGGCCTACGTAGGGTTTAGGGTGTATGGGTTTAAGGGTGTAGGGTTTAGGCTGTATGGGTTTAAGGGTTTAAGGGTGTAGGGTTTAATTAGGGCTTGGGGGACTCTGCCATGTACTGCAGCCTGGATCTACCTGCGACCTTCGGAGGCTCGGATCCAGGTGACATCATGTGGACCCCCGACTACTCAACTCACTTTCTCCTTAATGGGCCTACAGATTATAGGATTACTATCATAACCCCTGGTGCAAGACTCACTTTCTCCTTAAGGGCCTACATCTTATAGGATTACTATCATAACCCCTGGTGCGATAGTTCCCGAAACCCTCAACCCTACACCTCTCATCCAGGATTTTCTTCACCCCTGCAGCACGAAGCTACGAGCTTCCAGACGAAAGGGCTAGCATGAACGGCCCGAGCCCCTAAAAACCCAAGGCAATAAGCTCTACAGCCCCGAAAGCCCCAACGCTAGATCCTCAAGCCTTCGAGACCCTAGGCCGCCAGGTAGTAGTTTAGGGTTTTGGGGTTCAGGCTGTTAGGGTTTAGGGTTTAGGGTTTTGGGGTTCAGGCTGTAGGGCTTGGGCTGCCAATTAACTTCCAAGCACTGATGGTAAACTAAGGCCACCGATCTCCCCCAATGGCTAAAGGTCCGAAAACGTCAAGGACTCAACCCTTACTGCAGGCTACCCTATACCCTAGACCACAAAACCCAACAACCGTAAACACAAAACGGTGTATCCACTGTAGAACCCATGTAGGTGTGATATAGCAGCCTGAATAACTAGGAGCGCAATTCCTGAGGGCTCCTGGATATAATTGTACAGTGTAATATGAGCCAACACCTCTTTTCAGCTATTGGGGGTTTGGATTAGGGGGACCCTTGGAGATATAGACCCTCTCAATAAGGTCCCCTTTAAGAGAGCAACGAGTAGGGTTCAGAAGGGTCCCCTTTGAGGGGTCTCCCGAATACTACCTAGGAGTTATGAAGGCTCTCCCTCATCCCTAAAAGCCCTAAATTCCTAAAAACCATCCGTACACTTCTCAGACGGTCTAAGACCGCCCAAAAAATCCCAGAGGCAAACGCTCTAGCATCCTAAATGCCCTAAACTCCCTAAGCTCCCTACAGTCCCTAAACCCTATAGATCCCTGAAAGATCCCTTTAACGGATCCTTACATTTTTTTTTAATACCCCCCAGGAAACCTAATAAAACCCTAAACCAGAAAAAACCCTAAACCCATAAAGCACAACACCATAAAACCCTAAACCCTAAAACTCTGAACCCTAAAACCCTAAAATCTAAATCCCTAATCGCCTTAACCCTAAGTCTGCTTCTCAAGTTCGGTTCTCCCCGGCATCGTCGTAGCACTTGGCCGCCCAGCCATGGCAAAGTTCCGCGCAGCGAAGTTGGGAGGGACGATCTCTGCCTGAGTTTGTAGTGAATCCCAGACGGTTGAAATATGGATTAAGGATGATTAGTGCTGGGATCCTTTATACCCTATCTTGAGGGTATGAGGGGTAATTAAGCTGTTCCAACTTTCTGGCTTCAACTATATGGTTTAGAGGGGTTTCGGGGCTTTTGGAGATTTTAGAGGTTCAGGGTGGGATGTTATAAGGATTTCAGGGGTTGTGCACATGAACAAATGCTGCAACGATCTAAGGGTCTACCTACTTATATACTTATACATGATTACTTAAAGTCCTACTTGCCCACTATCCTAAGGGATCTGAAGGTCTTCGTATCCGAAAAAAGCTACAGTTAAAGATTACCTTCTCTACTACGAAGTAGTAGTTTCTATACAGGTACTTTGACGCCAAAGTTTTTACACAAGCAGATGGACCCTTAGGGACATGCAGCCTGCACCGAGCACCGAGCATCTTTTATGTTGCCGATGCTTTCCGGATTGTAACCTCCGGAGAAGGCAGCTTGTCAGAATCTGAGAGCTCTAATCAACTTAGGGTTTAGGGTTAATCTAGGAGCCTAAATAATGAAAATAGGTTCTTGGTATGTATGTTGTACGAAAGCTGTAGAATCTGAAACGGACGCTGAGGCATAGCGTCACCGCTTCTTGAGGCAAGTATGTCACGGTGGAGCCGTAGACTCTGCTACTCCCAAACCGGGAAACTGGCTCAACACCAGGAAGCTTAGGGCTTGCCCGAAACCTCAGAACTATAAGGTCCGAACCGATATCCTATGTAGTACTACCGTCCGTTGAGACATATCCTAACCGAGAAAATAGACTCCTCCGATCTTTTAGGGGCATCCTCTTCTCCTCTTGAGGTAGATGGGCCTCTTTTGCAGCCTTTAGGGTGTCCCGGTTGCGCCTCAGAGTGTCAGGGTTTCGGGGGCCCTGGGCGCCCGAAGAGTTCGAATTGAAGTCCGAGCTCTGTTACAATGGGGTCCTGAGAGGGTCCCTTTTTTGAGGGTCGCCGAAAGGGTGTTCTACACGCTTGGACGTAAGGAGTCTAGTGTTTCCGAGCCGTCGCAGTCGCAGGTTTCCTTACCATGGTAACTATCCCCGAACAAGAACCCTGAAGGGTTTAGGTTTTAGAGCAGAGGGCTCTAGGCTTCATGCAGGGTTTGAGAGTGAAGGTGCAGGGGTTAGGGGTCTGCGGGATAGGCTTTAGGGTTCAGGGTTTAGGATTTAGGGTTTATAGGGTTTAGGTTTTAGGGTTTAGGGTTTTCGGTTCGATGGCGCAGGGGCGGGGTTTGAGGTGATTTTAGGGGTCTTGACCCCACGCCCATAGAGCTCAAAATAGATACCGAAACAGCTAAGCACTGACAAACAAACAAATAACTAAGACTCCGCATGCATGTATGTCTGTGTGCTGGGAGGTACGCCCTCCGGCTACCGTGCAATCTAAGGTTTACCGCGTAGCGGTTCCAGGTTTAGGCTTCCGGGCTGCGCAAGCCCACATCAGCAAGCGAGAGGCAAGCCGCGATCTCGAATCCTCAAAAACTCGGTCGAAAAGCCGACACCCTTGAAACCAAACCCCAAAGTATATGACGACCCCTTAGAAGGTGAATTAGGGTAATGCAGTGGCGTGGATAATTAGAAGAGGTTTTTTTTTTTGAGGGGGGGTTCCGATTAATATAAATATAGATAATCTCCCCCCCCAAAATACCCTATTCAAATTCTTCAGGCCCCTATATTGTAAGGATGTCTCGGGACTAAAGGCTTCCAGCATAAGCCCGCCCTCAAGCCGTGAACTTCACTCGACGAGGGCCCCACCGCCAGGCGGCCACAATGTGCGTGCAGTCACAGGGACCTCGGCAGATGAGTAAAGACCCTGAGTGTGGCTGCTTCCTTCCTGCAGCGCTCTCTCTCTATCGGTCTTGTGTTTCTGTATATTCTACGGTTGATGATATAGACCCTGCATTCGTAAGCTATGGGAATTATTAATTCGCCTCGGCCCCGGCCGAAGCGGTCAGCGGCTCCTATTCGGACTTCCTCTAGACCCCACCTCTAATCCCCTCCCCAGTGACCCCCACCGTTCAAAAGGGTCATCGTGGTGGGGGGGGGTCCCTTTGTGTGAACCCGAAAATGAGCCCCAGGGTCCTGCGGTGAAATCTCGC
>CAJNJA010033664.1:0-15104 GCA_905231915.1 Symbiodinium necroappetens
AATAAATTTGTTTCCGTGCAGTCTGTGAGCTAGAAGTTGAGCCCTGTCTGCGGAACTACACTCTGCTGCCTGTGTTTAAGGTCCTGTTAGTTTTTGCTTTTCTTAATTAGTTTCTTAGTCTGCTGCCTATTTTTGGGGGGGGGGATTTTCGGCGGGAGGTTTTTTTTATTATCACCCATTTATTAATTCCACCCCCGCGTCTATAAGCAATTGTTTGGGCATTTTCGCTGCGCAACTAAAACTCAAGCAAATCGGGAAATTTTGGGCCGGGGAGGTATTTTTATTATGACCCGAATTATTAAATGGACACTTACATTAGAATCCTTAAAATAAGATAGGTTAAACCACAAAAAGGAACTACAATGGAGACTATAGGTAGGGTTTACCCCGAAGCCCTAAACCCCTAAACCCCTAGTAAGCCCTAACCCGACCCTAAACCCTAAACCAACCCTAAACCCTAAACCCTATAATAATATTAATAAGGTAACCCAACAGCCCGAACCCCTTAAAGAACGGCCACGCCACTCCCGAGGCTGCGAAGTCTCGCCAGTGGTGCAGCAGACGGCGGAGCTGAAAAAACAACAAGACGCTTAAGGGGTTTAGGGTTTTCGGGGTTTAGGGTTTAGGGGTTTAGGGTTTAGGGTTTTTAGGGGCTATTAGCGGCCTCAATAATTACCGATACTATTTGGGAGTTCCTTGTTGTGGTAAGAATAGCTTCATATACCCCCAAAACCCTATTCTAATTACCAAGGCCCCTTTTTGGGGGTTTTCGGGTTAGGGTTTGGGGTTTAGGCCAGGTCGTGTTCTGGCTAGACTTGAGTCCAGTAGGGTGTATTTTGTCGATGTTTGTATAAGGATGGATACTGGTTTTAGCGGCTTTTGCGATAACATACCCTGGTGTTCAACCAGTGGCCTGTTTAGAAGAGTGATTTAGGCTGGAATACTCTTGGATTTAGGGCTTTGGGTCTGTGGCTCGGGCTTGGGGCAGCGGGATATTGGATTACCACGTTTGGGCCTCTCTGTACCGCCTGAGACTGCATACAGTGGAGGGCCTTCCGCCACTATCTGCCTATTTTGTTTATGTCGGCACTGTGCATACACCCGTAAGCCCCTTTCAAACCCCATCAAACCCGATAAACCCCTGCAAGCAAAACCCGAACAAAAAAGCCTAAACCCTAAACCCGAGCAAAAAGCATAAAAAGTCCTTAAGGGAGCGTCTTTTGCACAGAGGCTCCTTGGAGCCCCACCGTCACTGATACCCGCCGATCTGTTCAAGCTGAGGCCTGATCAAGCGCCTGCTTATCCACTTAGAGTGGCCCTAAATCCCCCCATATTACCCAGAGACTCCAACACTCCTGAATTAAGAAATATATGCCTTAAGTCTTATTAGTTAGGGTTCCTAGTATCACTTAGGGTATTTATTCCTTAATTAAGGGATAGTGTTACTACACCCGACAAGAATCCTCAATCTCCAAAGCCTCGCGTACAGCACCTGGTACAGAACTTCGCAGTGTGGCAGAAACCCGAAACCCTAAGCCCTAAACCCTAAACCCTAAACCCTATCCTAAACCCCTAAAGGTTTCTTTGGAAGGCTCCCAAGAAGCCTTCTACCAGAGCGGTCTGCAGATTACCTGCGCGAAGCCGAGGAGGTATGTGCCTTCTAGTAGAGCCTTGGACAGCCCACCTTGAGCCTTATGAACCCAAAAACCCGGCCCAAAACCCTAAGCCCCAATACCCAAAACCCTAAACCCTCAACCCTAAACCCTACCCAAAGCCCCAGACCTAGGCCCAAAAGGCCAAGACCCAGGCCCAAGAGTTTGCCTGGCTTTCGAGTCGAGCCCGACTTGCCCGACTTCCAGTCTGCATAGGGGCGTCATGGCTTTCCGAATCCCGCCATGACGGATGATGCCAGCAGCTGGAGGCTTTGATTTTGCAAGAACTTAGGGTTCAGGGCTTCTTATCTTTAGGGTCGCAGTCTCAGGGTTTGGGGTTCATGGTTTTAGAGTGTTGGGGTTGAGGGTTCAGGACTGCAGGGTCTTAGCAGTAGTAAGGTTGAAAGTGTCAGGTTCTTGCTGACCCGCAGGCCCGATAGGCTTCCCCCAACCCGTGCAGGCCAACGTTTGCCTCTGCTGACGTGAAGGCGCGGTCTTTGTTTTGAAGAGCTGCCTTGAGCGTCCAGATGTGTTTGAAGATGTGATGACAATTACCCCTATACCCATAGGCTCCTAAGTAGTTCCTTTTTATGGTTCATATATAGAATCCTATAAGGTAATCCCAAAAAGGAACTACTAAGGAGCCTATGGGTAAGTACATGTCTAGTACACCATCACCCCAAGCCTTCTTCCAAGTACTACTCCCCCTTCGAATTCTGCAGTGGGGTTTGTGCCCTTACGAAATTACCCATAGGCTCCTAAGTAGTTCCTTTTTGGGATTACCTTATAGGAGTCTAAACATAAACCACAAAAAGGAACTACTTAGGAGCCTACTGGTACTTTGGTACAAGTAGCTCAAAATGGCTCACCGCAGACTCCCAAAGCTCGCAGTTCAAAAGGGTGGTCTTCTAAACCCTAAACCCTAAACCCTTCTAAACCCTTCTAAACCCTAAACCCTTCTAAACCCTAAACCCTAAACCCTAAACCCTTCTAAATCCTAAACCCTTCTACCTTTCTAAACCTAAACCCTTCTAAACCCTAAACCCCAGAACCCTGTCTTAAGCCCCTCAAGGTTGAACCCGAAATCAAGCATGTTCCGACTTCTTGGCTTCTTATAGCCCAGAGATTCCAAAACCCCTTAATTAAGGAATATACCAAGTAAAACCATAATCGGAACCCTAATTTGATTTAAGGTATATTCCTTAATTAAGAGGTTTTGAGGAGTCTCTGGGAGATCCCCCCTCCCCGAATTGCAAGTCCTGGCGCCCCGAAGGCGTTGCAAGTCCCCCGCGCTTGTTTCCCTCTTTGGGTGGGCTTTGAACTCTGAACAGCATATCGTGGCCCTTTTAGCCTTAAGACCTCACGCCAGAGACGTGTTTGGGGTATTTGTGCCGCAGTGCGAGCAGCCGGGGTTCAGTGTCTGGGTTGCGGGGCATGGGGCTCATTAAGAAACTCAGATGGTTGTAAGAACTATCTCCGTCCTGTAGCCTTCGTCCTTGAAGAACCGTAGTAGGGCCGTAGCTTCTTCCCCTTAGCATCAAAAATCGCCCAAAAGCCTCATATCATAAGGTATTTGGGCCCAAAAGCCTTAAAATAGGAGTCCTTTGAGGGTAAAGGTTCAGCTAAGACACTGAAGCCTCAAATTCGAGACCTGCGTGGCCCGCAGCTGATTTTTCAGCTCGAATCGGAAGATGTCATCGGAAGCGGTGGGAGGCATGCACGGGCTGAACAAAGCCCGGAACATCCTCCAACCCACTCGATGCTGGTCTCAAGTATGACCGCGATGGTCTTTAAGCCGTATACGACGTAGAAAGTTTGCAGGATTTTAAGGCTTCAGGGGTTTTTAGCATGCCGTCGGGAGGTCTTCGATTTGACGGTTTAGAGCTCAGGGTTCGAGGCTGATATGTCATTCAGATTTAGGTGGTGTGGGAGATTTGGTGCGGATTTAGGACATCGGTGGATGTTCGAGGTCTTGGGGACCACAGACATTTTTAACGTGCAGCGTTTTCTTGCTGCTTCTGATCTTTGGGGCGAAAGTTTCTTGCACGGTTTTGACGGGTTCAGGTGTCGCAGGGTTTGTGAATTTCGGGTGTAGAGGGTCTGCCAGGGCGGCAGGGATCAGGGTACAGTGTCTATCAGGGGCAGGGGCCTGCAGGATTTTGGGTAAGGTGTTTTAGGGTTTAGGGCTTAGGGTTTACATGTGTAGGATTTCTAGGATCTGGTTACAGCGTTCCATAGTGGTTGAGAAGTTCTAGCCTTTGGTGCCAAGGGTCTTAAGGGTTCAGGAATTTTACGAAGGTGTTATCCTGCCATAAAGGCTTAGTAGCTGAGTTTGTAACCTTTAACCTTTTTGGGCTTATATAATCCTACCATAATTGAAAGGTTAGCCTTTTTGGGGGGCTAGGGTACTCAGTCCCTAAGAAGGAGACGCAAAGATGGGGCCTGGGGCATCCAGGATGAGGCTTTTTGTGTGTGGGAGCGAGCCCGCATGATGTTGGCCCAAATCCTATAAACCCTTTATTTAAGGTTTAGGGTTTAGGTAAACCCGAAACCCCCTAAACTTACTCAGAGCCTTAGACCGGGAACACCTTCCATGTTACCCCCCCTGAACCCTAAACCCCCAAACCCTAAACCTCGACTCTGGACTCTGGCCCCTCTTATGTCACTGTAGTGATGTTAACGTACCAATGCCGACCCATGATTCCGTGCCTGCCCCCGTGTGAGCCAGACCCTAAACCCCCAAACCCCTAAATGCCATGGTTCTCGAAGTTGTGGATTTATTTGGTGGCTAGTGGTCCTAGCGGCTTCAGGGGCTCTTGACCTTGAATTTACCTTAGGACTGGGTTGAAGTGCGGGCTTGCGTTTTGGTTCGGTTTTGTGTTGTTCTGGGCTGGCTTTAATAAGGGATTGGAGTTTGTATGGAATGCAGGCTTCAGGGGATTGCTTTCTGGCTTTTATCAAAAAAGGATCCGCCGGCGGGGTCTCAGCAGAGCTTTCAGTTGGCATGGTTTCTAGGCTTCAGGTTACTGTGTCCCTAAACCTTAAACCCCAAACCCTAAACCCCCAACCCTAACCCCCAAACCCTAAACACTAAACCCCTAAACCTTTCTTTGCTTTTCCGAGCTTCTTTGGGAAGCAGCAGGCCGCCTCAAGCCTGGGCCGATCTCCAGCTTGAGCCGGCTGGGCGCCAGGGTTTGGGGTTTAGGGATTTAGGTTTCTGGGTCTAGGGTTTAGGGTTTTTAGGGTTTGGGGTTTAGGGTTTGGGGTTTGGGGTTTGGGGTTTAGGGTTTGGGGCTTAGGGTTTAGGGTTTAGGGGGGGGTGACCATGATGGCGACAATGGAGGAAGAGCTGGAGAAGACCAAGGGTTTGTTGGATACGGAGAGGAAGACTACCGCAACGCAGAGGCAGAGCTTTCAATGTGGGAGCGACATGCAAAGCCATGGGCATTCTACAACTTTCAACAGGCCTGATGGAAGCGATGGAAAGTGGTGAGACTCCCGCGATGATAGAAGAGTGCTGGAGGTTCTGATGGCATGTCTTGTTTGATTTGCCTAGGTGTTGTGGAGGGAATACAGACATGGCATTTCCCTGATGACATGCAGCGCAGTCTCTGGCATTTCCTGCGGCACTTCAGGATGCAACGATCTGTTTTTTTGCCACAATGTTCCCAGTTGCTGCTGAGTGTCACGAAGTTCTACTACCGTCCTTGCAATGTATGCATCTTACTCTCCTGGAGGAATTTCACCTTGTACCTTCAGTTTAAATCGTCAGTCAGCTTTGGCATCATAAGATCACGAACTGTAGCCAGTAGTGCTACGGCTTGGCGCGATGCTGTTGTTTTCTGTCACTTTCCCCGGCCGACTGCCGGGTTCTTCATATGGTTTGAACAGGCTTCTAGTAGTGGCTCGATAGGTTTCACGGAGGCTTGCCTACTGTTGGTGGTGATCTTCCTTCCCTATAAACCCTACAGACCTAGACCCTAAACCCTAAACCAGCCTAAATCCTAGGGTCCTAGAACCAAGCCTAGGCGATGTCGCTCCAGTTCTGGCGAAGCGCGGGAAGACTGAGGATACTTTCTTTAAGCTGGAGGCTGTAGGCTCCTGAGTAGTACCCTTTTGCCCTTGTTGTTTCAGGGTCCCCTGGTTAAAAGCCGAATAGCAGCAAAAAAGATGCCCTTATTATAAATACCTAAACCCTAAACCCTATAACCCCTAAAAAAGGGGCTACTCAGGAACCAGGGGCTTGAGCAGGTTTAGGGTTGGATTCGGCAGGGCTCCGGCGGAGGTTCTGTAAGCTACCCCAGAATAGCTTGATGTATATTCCAGCTAGCTGGACGCTGTAGTCTAGTAAATGAAAACCCTCCAAGAAAGAGGTCTCGGAGGGAACATTTCCTCCAGTCCCAATATGTCCAGTATAGAGGTACAGTGTACAGTACACTTTTCCCCACACCCCGACTATAATCAGGCGGGCTGTGGCCCTAAAATCGTAGAGTAGAGCCGAGTAAGCTTCACGACCTTGACGTCAGATTTCGGGCACTGGGCCGCCAAAATCCAATGCTCAATGTTTACGGTTTACCTATAGTCTCCATTGTAGTTCCTTTTTGGGGCTACTTTTTAGGATCCCTAATATAGATTTGGTTAAACCAAAAAAAGGATCTACAATGGAGACTAATTATAGGTAGCCCTAAACCCTAAACCCCTAAACCTTAAACCCTAAACCCCTAAACCCTACAATGGAGACTATAGGCAGGGTTTAGGGTCAGAGCCTTCAGCCCGAAGCTCCTGGTACACAGCCCTTAGCAACATCTTAGTAGCTGAATGAGTACACTTTATAAACCTTTTTGGGAGAGTATGATCCCTTTATAGAACTGAAAGTGTGCACTTTTTGTGCTTATGAAGTCAACAGCTAAGTACCCAGAGGAAGGTTTCAGGGATGCTTAAGTCGTCGTATAAGGGTTCTCTCGGGGTTTTTTTTAAATCAGAGTAGGTTGGGGCTGTGAAGGGGGCTGAACAAGTGCTGTCGTATAGCTACGTACGGACCAAAGAGGACATTAGTACCAAGTGTCTGTGACTTTTAGAGCCCTAGCTTATACATGGGAGTTTCCGAATATAAGGGGTACCTTACTTTGGGGTCCTAATAATGAGGATCCTACTATTTAGGGTACTTTATTAGGGCCCCCCTAATTTTCGGAAATCCTCACATGCTATGCGGATGTAGTGTCGCAGTGAGAAGATGGCATCAGCATCCGGTCGGCCATGTTCCAAGCAGGCCGTCAGTGGGTTTAGGGTTTAGGGGAGATCGTGGTGCGATGCGACAGAACATGTCTGAGGATGTTGTGAAGCAATGGGGCCATCAGCAGAATCTGAGAAGAAGAAGTCGAGATGTGCCTCTTGCAAAACGCATCAAAGACCGCTTCCAGCAAGAAGCCAGCTTTGAGAATGTCGCTTCGCAGCCATGCAAAAAAGACATAACAGCGACGTGGCAACAAGAAACAGAAGAAGAAGCCAGGCCCGTGCCGGACACCCAGCGTGCTAGCCAGGTTGCCGTGACGACATTTATGCCTTCCCTTAGACAGCTCCGGGGGAGGTTTGGCGGAAAGGGCGTGCTAATGCTGTGTCAGAAAGGCCAATAGGTGAAGCCGTAGCTGAGGCCGATTGAAACCTGTCTCAACCGGAAGCATTGAAATCCTTTGAACTAAACCCTAAACCCTAAACCCTAAGCCTCCAAACCCAAGAGCCTCACCCCGCGAACCTGACCCTGAAGCCCAAGACACACACACACACAACACCAAAGCCCAAAATAGAAGCCTCAAGGATTCCAAATCTTGTTCTTTAGGGCTCCTTGTAGGGTTTCTTGCTATGATTCGACTGCAAAGCAGTTCAAAACCTGTAGCCTATTCCAAATATATTAAGGCCCCTACATTAATCCTACAACCCGGCTTGAGCCTCTCTTTCCGCCTCGTCCCCAATTTCACGAGGACTCCGATGCTTCCACTGCCACAGATGTCGAGAGCCACGAAAGCCGCGACGGAAGGCCGGTTAAGTGCTGGGTTGCTGCTAAGGAACTTGACATCAGTAACCCAAACGGGTGTTATATAGTAGAAAAACAGGGGTTCCTTACTATAGTAAACTTAACGAAGCACGGGGTTCAGGGTTTAGGGTTTCAGGCTTTAGGGTTCCAAAGCTGTCTGTGAGATCGGGTTTCGGGTTTATGACATTGGGAGCTGAACTGAAGTGTCCGCAACCCGAATCTATCTCAAGGATTCTATATTTGACCTCCTGGGTTGACCTGTGTTATTGCGGGGGGCTTAACAATTAGAATAAGGTTTTCGGGTATGCTATACTACAACAAGGAACCCCCCGAAATAGTAACCCTCGAAACCGGACATCTGTAAGGAGATGACTTGGTCTCTAGGAGTCGCCTGATATCTTCAAGTTTGACATAATTAAATGTACGCCGCTGAATGAGCAGCCACCGTTCTAAGCAACAGAAGCATCAACAAGTTCTGGCGGCTTAAGACCTATTCGTATGCACATCTGCACCTGAACGTTTAAGGACAGGTCGAGCCCGAGCTGCTGTGCGAAAAACAACCTAAACCTCAATCTTCTACGGGTTACCTGCAGAAACTTCCTAAACCCTAAACCCTATAAACCCTAAATTTCATCAGCCCCGACATAGAAACCCCGCAAGACCTTACAGCCACCCTGATCCTCACGCCGTTCTGAATTCTAGATCACCCCTAAGAAAGACAAATAATGCTTATAGATTCCATAGAATATCATAGAATAGAACGAGTGAATAGAGAAACGTATCCACATATTAAAACTCAGAAACCCTGGCCAAGGGCCTCCTAGAGAAAGAAGGAAAAGCCTTCGATCGTAACAATGCGATGCACTCGACACCACCCTGTCGCAAGATACAACCGCCTGCGCGCTGTTCCACGGCAAACCCCACACTTTAAGTAACCCCTAAATCCTAAAGCCCTACACCCTAGACCCGAAATCCTATAGAGCCCTAAACCCTAAACCCTAAAGCCCTAAACCCTAAACCCGAAATCCTACAGACCATAACTTGCCCATAGGCCCCTAAGTAGTTCCTTTTTGTGGTTTATGTTTAGAATCCTTCAAGGTAATGCCAAAAAGGAACTACTTAGGGGCCAATGGGTAACCCCTAAAACCCTAAAACCTAAACCCTAAAACCTAAACCCTAAAACCCTAACACCCTAAAACCCTAAAGCCCTAAAACCCTAAAACCCTAAACCCTAAACCCTAAAACCCTAAAGTCCTATACCCGAAATCCTATAGACCCTAGTTTAACTACAACAAGGAGCCTTGAAGCCTCGGTCGATGTGATCATCGCAGTGGAGGCCCCCGGATGTGTTGCTTTTCGGGCGTTGGGGTTTAGGGGTTTAGGGGTTTAGGGGTTTAGGGTTTAGGGTTTAGGGGTTTAGGGGTTTAGGGTTTAGGGGTGTTTAGGGGTTTAGGNNGGGTTTAGGGTTTAGGGGTTTTGCTCGAAGGATTTCGGGCTTTAGGGTTCAGAGTTTTGTCTGCTTACATTGGGTTTAGGGTTTCCATTGTGAGGAAAGTGCTTTGGGGCTCATTTCAGGTGTTGAGAGCGTTGGGCTTTGGGGTTTGAGGAAAATTCGTTTCGTCGTCCAAGGGCTCTTGCTATGGGTCCTCTCAGAGGAAGCCGTTTGTTCATGAGGGTTTTCGTGAAGTTTACATTGCTTTACTACCTGCACCCATAAAGACTCAACGCTGGATCCATAGTAAGGCCTGGGCTTTAGTGTATGCGGGTTTAAACCAGCTGGATTTGAACTGTTATTTTTTTATAGTTCCCACACATGACGAATGTTTGTGTGTACGAGTTTACCACATCATGACTTTTAGGAGAGTGCAGAACGGCCGAATCTTGAAATCTTCGCCCTAGATGCTTGTTTGCTTTGCGGGTTGTGTTTCCAAGCAAGGACCAAAATATGAAAGCCGACCGCATGGTAGTTGCGCCGCATTTAATTTAGTCTGGCCCGCAATGTGTGCTACCCTGTACTGTTGCCGTGCCTTCTCTGAATTTCGCCTCATCTTCATGCGTTATACACAGCCCTCAACAGGGGTTCAACAATTCGTTCCGGGGTGAGACGGGGACAAAGCGGCTCGCAAGGCAACACGTCTCATTGCAGGTTGATGCCAACAGCGATGCCTTCAACTGCCTGCTTGTGAGTGTTCCTTAGTCAGAGTATGCCTGAGATTCCTAAAGAGATGAAAAGGAACGCCACCCTAAACCCTAAACCCTATAAACCCTAATGCCTGGACGGGCAACCGAAAGCTCTGTCCGCTACAGTGCCGGAGGACGCGACAGGTGGAACCTCAAGAGGCCCAGACAGAGGTTCCAATCCAGAAAACCCGATCTACTCTACCCATAGGCTCCATGGTAGCTCCCTTTTTGTGGCTCATACTTAGGATCCTTTAAGGTAATCCCCAAAAAGGAACTACAATGGAGCCTAGAATTACACCCCAAACCCTGGGAATCTGTAAGCCCGGCCTACACGCCAAACCCTGAGGTCTGGAGCTTTTTAACTCCTTGGTAGTATTAGGGCCCCTTAAAGGGGACCCTTCGGAGCCCTACTTCTGTCTCTCTGTTAAAAGGGACCTTCTTGAGAGCGTCTAGATCCCCAAGGGTCCCCTAACTCCCACTTTAGCCCATTCTATGCCAGGAAGGCTGCAGCCGCATGGCTTTCGAAAGGCCTGGCGCTAGGGTTCAGAGTTTGGGGTGTTGCGTACATGGGTAGTTTCCTAAAGTGTGATCCCCTTTATGTGCTCATGTTGGGTTCGTTGGGCCGTTTCGCGTGGCCTCTGTAGGCTCAGGTTTTGGTTCATCTCTAGCTTAGGGCCGTTGTAGGGCTTGGGAAGGAAGGCGCATGCAGTGTTGGTCGGTTACTGTTTGATGAGGGTCTGGGGCTAATCGTTGTTGGAGGATCCAGGCAGGCCTGTAGGTAGGTAGGCAGGTAGGTAGACAACTAAGCAGGTCAGCAGGTAAGTAAGAAAGGAGGCAGCTAATCAGGTAAGATGGGAGTCGGGTAGGCCTGCATTATTGCTTAGAGGCCTCGAAACCACTGCCGAAACTTTCAAGCCCTCGAAAGCTCCGCCTCTGGCAGGCATGCCGCTAAGTCTGGGTTGAGCGCCTCAGCTGCGAGTTTGGTCACGAGATGTCAGATCCACTATAGTATGATATGGTATATTATAGTATCTTATAGTAGGTAATAGCATATTATAGTAGTTAGTATTGCATAGTATATGATAGTATAATTATTATAGTAGTATTATGGAATTTTTATAGCAGTATTTTATAGAGTGTGTATGTGTATATATATATATATTTATTTATTTATACTTATAGTATATTGTAGTATTACAGGTTCACTTGAACCCGGGACTCTGAACCCTAAACACGTAAGCCTCACAACTCTGACAGCCGACGATCCTAAGCCCTAAGTCCCTGCCTTTTAGGGTTTAGGGTTTAGGGTTTCTGAACCCTAAACCCTAAGCCCCTGCATATCTGAAGCCGAACTAAGCCCGCACATGTCTGAACCAGTTTCGTCCTGCAGGGTGTAGAATTTCTGAGCCAGCGATTTCGAGTTTACCATTAGATAGGGTTTGGGGTTTACGGGGTTTAGGGATAAGGGGATGTTTGGTAAAGCTTTCTGAAAGTAAGATCAGGGATACATCATGTGGGGGGGGGGGGTGCCGTTTATGTTTGGGGACCCCGCATTTCCTGACAGCAGAGGCTGCAGATTGTTAGTTCCTTTTTATTGTTTGCTTTTCGGGCCCGGTTAGGGTTCCTCTTTGAACAGAAAAACCCTGAACCCTAAGCCCTAAACCCTAAACCCTAACCCCTAAACCCTGCTCGACTCTTAGCCGGAAAGCGTCTAGTCGGTGCTGAAGTTTGTGCCACTCGACGATTCCCACAGACGTCCAACCCTAGCGGCTAACATACGGCCTAAACCCGAATAGTGTAGGAACCTGATTACGAAACCCTGGCCCCATAACCCCAAACCATTATAGGATTCATATAAGGAACCCCAATAAAGACCCAGGGTTTCTTAATCAGATCCTAAATTAATCCCTAAACCTGGCGAAGGTGATCAAGACGTCACGCTGTGCACCTGCATGGCAGCTCCTCGCCCTATCACGAGATGTGTACCTACTATGCCGTTAGAGTTCCTATCTTTCTATGCTTCATTTTACCCCACCACCCGGCTCTGTTCCTTAAGGCCTCTACCTCAGTAACTTGACGATCAGCTTTTCCCTTTTTGGTGGCCGAGTTGGATGTTTATGTAGTTTGACGCTGTGTTACGCCTATAGTGACATCCCAACCTGCCCATCTACGATTTGCTGTGCGAGGGTATTGGCCAGTTAACTTGAGAATGGTTCGACCCTGAACTGAACTCTATATGCCTTATAGAAGCCTTTTATGCCCTAAACTCCCCACCTGTAGTTGCCTTTAATGAACCCTCAACAAGCCTCAAAGCACCCTACACTTCGCCTGGCTTGTCTGACTGTGAGCGCCGCAACCCTAAACCCCAAACCCTCTTCAAGCCTAAATCCCTGCACCCACGTGGTGAGTGCCATTCTGTTTGCGAATCTTGAAGCCCTAATACCATATGCGAATGTCAGTCTCAGAGTCGCGTGCATCAGGTGTCCTGCGACTTTGGGTTTGGATGTGCGGTTTGGGCCGGATTTTGGACCTTACCTATAGTCTCCATTGCAGTTCCTTTTTTTTTAGTTTAACCAAATCGGTATTAAGGATCCTAAAAGGTAACCCCAAAAAGGAACTATATACAGTGGAGACTATAGGTGGGGTCGGGGTTGAGAAGGGTACCCTTTTTCCGGCCTGGGTCCTCTGCGGGGGCCCTAGGGCCTAGGGGCTCGATTGGCCCTACGGGCTATAACTGGGCCCGTTTGGGGATGACATAAATTTTCAGCTTTTCGGGCTTATGCGGTTTAGCGGAAGGGTTTTGGGAGAGGTTTGCAGGGTGTAGGGCGTAGGGATTAAGGTTTGGGGTTCATGCGTTTCAAATGCTTAGCGGTCCCAGATCCAAGGATTTGATTTGGGCGGTGGAAGTGGGTGTCGTTTCGAACCTGGCAAAGCCTCTGGCCTCTCGGCAGTTTAGGGTTTAGGGTGGACCAGGGGGGGTCGAAAGTAGTTAATAGCAGCATCCCCTTACAGTTTAGGGTTTACGATTGGTATCTCCTTGCAGTCCTGGTGTAATTAATACCAGTGCTACAATCAATATACACCAAAGCCCTGCTTTAACTATGCAGGCCCTATTTCAGGATCCTGCTATTTAGGTGTGTGTTTAGATAGGGTTCTTTATTTCCTGAAGGCCCCAATAATTCGCTATGTCTATGTACATGTTGAGCGAGCTTCTGTACAAAGCTTCCTGTACACCTAAACCGTCAAGTCAGCCTTCCGGAGGGAGCTTGGAGCAAGTTCCTGGTATACCGTAGGGTCAGGGTCGAAGGCTTATTTGGGGTTCCCAAACCCTCCTAAACCCTTAAGCCTGAAACCATGAGCGAGTGTGCACGTCGAAACCTTAACCATGGGAAGGCTTGCTTTTGCACTCTAGAAAAGCTAATTTCAGGGTTCTACACGGCTCGTTATGATTAACGGACTCCCCTGATTTCGGGTAGCGAGTTTTGGGTCTTGATTTAGGTCTCGGGAGGCTGATACAGGGGCCTGGATAATTGGCAATGGTGTTTCTTAGGATTCTTGATGATCCGTACAGATCAACTTCATAAGGCCACCATGGCTAGCTTCTGCAACAGAACGACAAACTTCTAATCGAGCTGCCAATATTGGGCCGAATCCTAACAAGAAAAATGGAGCGATCTCGATGGAGGAGACTGTCGCTATGTCGAGCTTCTTAGCCGATTGCATACGCAGTGTTTCTTTTGTTGCGGGGTGTATACCAGTTTCCAACCGCAGTCCTTTTCAGCAAGCCACAGGGCTTAGGGGTTTAGGGTTTAGGGATGGGCTTCGGGCCGTCCCTTAGACGGACAGGCTGTCATTGCAAACCCGAAATCTTCGCCCCTGCATTGCAAGCCACTCCCTGAAGGTTCATGGGTAGATACTCGAATCAAGCATCGTTCTTCTTTGGCCTAGGGCCTAAGACGCTCACTAGCAGTTGTGTAGTGCATATATGCATATATGCATATACATATATATATATATACATACATACATACATACATACATACATACACACAAAGAAATTCATGTGGGGGAGGTTACCAGGCATAACTGCAGTTGCAGTACTTACTACATTCTCATCAGCTTTATAGACCCTAGACGACCCAACAGCCCAGCACCCATAAGGCAGTCGTCGTTGGCGAGGACGTGGCCCCAGTGCGGTTCATATTCCCCTCAAGGTCGACCATGTCCCGGGGGTGCTAGAAGTGGTGTTTTTTTTTGGGCCTACGTACAAAATACAACTCAGAGCATAGAGTCTTGGAGCGAAGGCCATAGCAATGGGAGAAGTCTTCACGTGTCATCCTTTGGCCCATACATAGGAAACTTAGGGCTGCTTTTAGTGCTGCTCCTTGAAGGAGAGAGAATGAAAACTCTTGTTGATCCAAGACCTTGCCAGGTGATAGAGGGATCTGAATCTGAAGGTATGGTAGTTAGAACACATCTTACACCCAAAACCCATTTCTGACAAGTGCGGCGACTACATACCGCGAACTGCAATTTGCGTTTTTCTGCAGCTTCAGGCTATCAACACACCATGATAACAATGTAAAACAGTCAAGGGTTTTCATACAGAAGCTCTGCATCCTCAGGCACTAAACCCTAAATCCATGCTGAGGTCAAGGCATGCAAGTGCCAGTCTCCAGGCATGAGGACTCACTGCAACGCGAACCCCCATGTTACAAAAGATCCCTCTTTCCAGGACCTGGGTATTGAGATTGCTATTGGTATCCTGATCGCGGGAGAGGGGAATCAGGCTCAGCGCATCGAGCGCTACAAGTAGGGCAGCATTGCCCCCCATGACTGCGGGTGATTCTTACCTGAATGCCCCTGCTTGCCTACCACGACTACCCTATCAGCCTTCATGCGTGGTGCGAGATTAACCTAGCTAGGAGTCATATCGAAGTCATGAAGCCGAGCCATCGCCCTGATCCTTAGCTATGCCCCAAACCTGGCATCATGCGGACGCCCAGGACATGGGAAGTTTTACCCTGGGTCATGGCATCCCTCCCATGAGGGAACCTCAAACAGGAACCCTGTGAGTTCATGTCCTGCCCTTTACACTATTTTGGGGGTTCCTTATCAGAGTTACAGCAGAATGTACCCCAAAACCCTGTTCAAGTGATTAAGGCCCCTATATTCAGCGCAAACCCTAGAGCCTCACACGCAGAGAACCCAATACTCCTTAATTAGGGAATATACCTTAA
>CAJNJA010033664.1:17228-29745 GCA_905231915.1 Symbiodinium necroappetens
TTGTTTGTTTGTTTGTATGTGTGTGTGTTTGTTTGTTTGTTTGTTTGTTTGTTTGTTTGTATGTTTGTTTGTATGTGTGTGTGTGTGAAACCCTGAGTACACGACTTTATGAAGTCCCAGGAGACCTTGTACATGCCCTCTGTACCCTGCAAGTCAACCTTCAGAACAGCTTCATAAACGAAAGAACCCTGTAAATTCGGGAAAAAGGCATTGTGCAAATCGACGGCCGATACTCCGAATGACATGCGCCGTAAATAACCAAAGATTTAACAAACCATGCAGCACTCCTACAAGCGCCTCTATACACACAAAGACTGCACCCGAAACCCAAAACATCCCGGTAACCCTATACCCGCTAAACCCTATAATTTTCCCAAAAAACCCAAACCCCAATTGTATGACTCTAAATTCCGAGCTCAAGACCTGAGCGCTACACACTTCGTGCTTGTTGCCTCTTGCACTTCGGGGCTGGCAGTCTTTAGGGTTTAGGGGTTTAGGGCTTAGGGTTTAGGGGTTTAGGGCTTAGGGTTTAGGGTTTAGGGTTTAGCATTGTACCTTAAGTCTGCAATAAAGCCCTAAAGCCGCGAAAATGCTGAGCAAGAGACACTAAACCCTAAACCCATAGGCTCCTTAGTAGTTCCTTTTTGGGGATTACCTGATTACCTTATAGAATCCTATGAGCCACAAAAAGGAACTACTAAGGAGTACATGGGCAAACCCTAAACCCCAAGCTCCTGAGTTTGTACCCTGCAGTGCGGGCTCGTCCTAGCTAGGTGGTAGGCAAGAAAAAGGGCCCAAGCTTCATCTTGGTCCTAGGTAGTATGAGGGAGACCCCTTAAGGGGGACCCTTCTTAACCCTACTTCTGGCTCTCTTAAACGGGACCTTATTGAGAGGGTCTGTATCCCCAAAAGTCCCCCTAATCCTAATTCCCATTTGGAGGTCTTGCTGGCTTCGTGCAGCCATCAAGAGTTCCAGGAGCTCCCAAGGGGCCTGGGTTTCGGAGGGGTTTAGGGGTTTAGGGTTTAGAGTTTTAGTTAGGGTTTAGGGGTTTAGGGGTTTAGGGTTTAGGGTTCTGTAGACTTCGCAAAACCCTTACCACGCCCCTCAAAAGAGCTACTTAAGGCTCAAAGACACGTTGCATGTAAGTAGAATCATCACAATTGACAAAGCAATTTTCAAGGTTTAGGGTTTAGGGTTTAGGGTCTCTCATTTTGAATATTCGGTCCTGGTAGTCGTGGTCGTTGTCGTCGTCACGGTCGTCGTGCTCCTGTCACTGTTTGGGGATCTGCACTGACATGATTTGAAGAACGGCCCCGTGTTGTTACCCTTCAAAGTCTGCGTGTGGTGTGCAGTAGAGCATCTTCCTTACATAGACATGGTTTCCAAACCCTCCGCAACGTCAGTAAAGGGCTGAGGGTTTGTGGCGCCTGAGCCTACCAGAACACACTTGCTTGTAGGGTCTTAATGTACCTTCCTAGAAAGTCAAGATGGGCGCTGGGGCTTCTTATTCGGGCTCGTATAGAGTATCATCCAGAGTAGACTAGAACCTTATAAAACCTACATATGTAGGATTCCTTATCATGATCTCCTGATAGAGGTGGTTGAGGAAAGCCACGAAGTTGGAGCTTGGACCCAATTGTTTGTTGTTTGTTGTGAGGTTTTGTCACAGTGATGTCCCAACTTTCTCTCTGCTACTCCACAACAAGTGTTACCTTAAGGGGTACTCGCCCAGTTTAGCATGTTTCAGGGTTGACCGTTTTGGGATCTGGGGCCTAGAATTTGCTCGTTTTTGACACCCAAAAGCATCAACAAAAAAAAAGGGAACCCCAGGCGAATGGCTCGATGGTATCGTTCTGCTAAGCCTCCTGACGAGGTCCCGATTGAAATCCTCCCAAGTTTCGTTTACTAGACCTTTTTTTCCAATCCAAGCCCTGTCGAATTTCATAATCCAAGCCCTGTCGAATTTCATAGGCCTGGCTGCCACGGTTTAGGGTTTAGGGTCTAAGGGTTCGGGGTTTGAGGCCCGTAAAAGCATGGTAGCACGGATTAGGCCCTTATGGATGCGACCCTAATCGCTACAAGGCCTGAGCCCAAAGACCTTGCTGCTAGTACGGAGGTTTGAAAGCCAATGAGACTTACGATGCCTAAAATTTCCTGCTGTGATGTCGATACACCCAAACCTCTTCTTGCGTAATTAGTAATAGTATTTCTATTCCTACGGCCGTTTTATCAACCTAGTTAAGACAAACCCTAAACCCTAAACCCTAGGCCTTACAGAATCAAATGAACCCTGCAACACCCTGTACATTGCTTAATGAACGCGTATCCACCTTCCCAAGGATGCCCTATGGCGTTGTGTTGAGCGCTGCGACTTTGCTTTACTTTAGCGTCTCCAGGGGTTTAGGGTTATCCTGTTATGGTCCAGAGATGTAGGTTTAGGGTTGAGGGGGGCTTAGGCCCAGCGCGTTTTACAGGCATAAGCCCTATGTCTTACAAGCATAATCCCTAAAGCCCCGACCCTAAACCAAGAACCCCGGGTCAGGGGTTTAGGGTTTTTCGGCAAAACAGACCCCAAAACCCAAAACCATCCGACCGCCTGGCTTGAAGCTTGCCTTGAGACTGCGGACGTATCCTCCGGGAGGTCTCAGTGTTAGGGAGACCCCTTGAAGGCGACCCGTCTTCACCCTACTTGTGGCTCTCTTAAAAAGGGACCTTATTGAGAGGGTCTATGTCTCCCCAAGGGCCCAAGGGTCCCCTTTAATGAACCCGGCTTTTGCTGTAAACTGCACTGCCTTGGCGCTGCTCAACTTGATGAGTCTCGCTCCCGCCACAGCCGCGCTACACTCCATGAATCCTTGCAGGGTAACGTCGTTAGCCTCCTCTGCTCCTCCTTGGTGTGCTCTTGAACTCTCACAGTTCTAGGGATTCGGATTCTGTCGGGGTTTTAGAATTCTCCGAAACCGTTCTCCCGCCACAGTCCCGTGCTTATCTGCTGCCCGAAATCGTGCTTGCGCCCCCTGCGCATGGTTGCCGCATGGGGTCGTGGGAGCCTTCTGCTTGGAGTCTTCTGCTGGCGTAATTTGCGGGTTCCTTAGTTTCTTTACATGAAAAAGATGTAATTACGGTTTCTTTACAGGAGAAATCCTGCCCTTCAAGTAGCAAACCGCTCGACTGCAAGCCCTGAGCCCTACCCATGAACCCTGCACCCGTGAGACCTTCATCCCTATGTAGATATAGGGCTTTAGGGTTTAGGGGTTTAGGGTTTAGGGGTTTGCAAAAACTGAACCCCGAGCCCCGCGAATCACAGACGAAGATCTAAGCAACAGCTGCGACATGTCTCAAGTTTATGGTGCTTGGCTTCAGGGTCTGAGAAGTTCCTAAGGGTCCGTATCCGTTCCATGGTTGTTTGATGGTTTTTGAGCCTCTTTATCAGGCTTTTTATAGGCTTTTGGGGTTTTGATGGCTTCTTAGAGGGCTTCCATGTGGAGGTCCAAAAATCAGGCCCCAACATACGCTTTGTCAGAGGTTCAGGGTTTATTGCTTTAGGGGCTTAGCAATTCAGGGTTTAGGGGCTTAGAGGTTCAGGGTTTATAGGGTTTAGGGGCTTAGCGGTTCAGGGTTTAGGGTTCAGGGGCTTAGAGGTTCAGGGTTTATAGGGTTTAGGACTTGGGCCATACTGTGGGCAACCTTCCCGCCCGGAGCATCTGCCAAGGGCTTCGGGCTTCGGCAGAGACACCTTCGCTTCAGTGACCGGAAGGGATGTAGATGGGCACATCGAGAGAGAAAAGGAGAGAACGACAGTCCATTTTCGTCATTTTTGTCCCAAGTTTGCAGCCCTAAGCCCAAAGAAACTCTGAACCACAGACTGCGAGATTGTTGGCTAGCGGCCAAATCTCAGGTGCTTACGCATAGGGCGCCCTTCTGAGGGCGGAAGCTATGCAACGAGATTCAGGCTCCCGGGGGGTTTGGAAACCTCCGATGACTTGGTAGGTAGGTTGTTTACCTTAAGCCCTGTAGGTAACATGATACCCAGAACCCCCTATAAACCCTACAGCCGAAACATGAACCCCTGAACCCTGAGGTCTTAGAATCTCTCTGCACAAGCTGCTGCATTCTAAGATCCTTTCAGGATGTGGGTCGTGTAGGGGGGCTTCGTTAGCATTCAAAGCAGGTTTAGTCAACAAGGTTTGCTTACCTAGAATCTGGGAGAACGTTAAACAAGCGCATTGCTGCTTTTGCATGCTCAATTTACACATATTCGTCCGTACGCATCTATGTATGTATGTACGTAGGTAGGTAGGTCGGTCGGTGGGTTGATCGGTCAGGCAGGTAGGTAGGTAGGTAGGTAGGTAGGTAGGTAGGCAGGAAGGTCGGTGGGTAGGTAGGTTGCTAGCTAGCTAGCTACACATGCATGCATGCATGCATGTATTCACGGATGTATGTATGTATGCATGCATGCATGCATGCATGCTGTATGTATGAGTTTATGTATGTGTATTATGTTTGTATGTTTCTGTATGTGTATGTACGTGTATGCTTGTGTATGTATGCGTACGTCTGTATATGATAAATATGTAATATAAGAAAAGGCTTTAATTCAGTGACTTTGGGAGGATTACCGGGTTTGAAATGCAGCGGGGTTCGGGTTTGACTTAGTTTCCATCCTGAAGGCCAGAAGCCTTGACCAGATTCTTGTAAGGTTTCGGGCCCCAGAATAGTAATAGTAATAGAAAACAATGGTAGAAATCGTAAGGGTAAAGGTTTCGGGCCTCCAGGCCATGCTGTGACTGGCTTGTTGTTTATAGTTCAGAGCTTGCGGACTGAAATGGTTCAGGGATGTAGCGTTCATGGCAACCTTCGCATCAGTTGCTGCGGAGGGGGGTCGTGTAATTTGCCTTGCGTTATCCTCAAGGGTAACCGGTCAACATGTAGTGCTGCCGGCCCTAAACCCTAAGCCCTAACCATAGGCTCCTTAGTAGTTGCTTGTTGTGGTTGGTATTTAGGATCCTATAAGGTAATCCCAAAAAGGAACTACCAAGGAGCCTATAGGTAATCCGCGTCAGGTAGGAAGCTTACTCCCAGTGTCATGCATTCTAGTCGATCGTGCCGACTTGCCTGCTCCCATTCTGGGAACCCTGCAAGTAGCCCTTAAAGGAACCTGGAAAGGAGCTCTTAAAGAGGCACCCTATAATCTTAAAATGAACCCTTGAAGAAGAACCCAAAAATAGTGAGTAACCCAATTATATATGTATATATACACACATACATATATGCATATGCTACATGTATGCAATTAGGCCCCAAATTAATTTCGTAATATCAGCATATATGTACCCCTCGTATTTCGTCGCTCCAGAAGTTTGAGCCCGAAAGACTTTTGCACCAGGCCAGCGCCATGCTTGATGATGCAGGTCTCAGTCTCGAGTAGTTTACAGCCGGCGGAGGGGTTTAGAGCTTTCCATCCTGGAGGCCTTTTGCGTCTTTTAGGGCCATGTTTTTTCAGAGGTTAAACCAAGATAACTTATGTAGCTGGTTTTAAGGGGGTCCTGGAGGGGCTGCTACGAGATTTCGGAAGGGTTCTATGTCAGTCATGGGTTTTTTTGGATGTTCATTCGTAGTTGGCTGCGGTGTAGGGAAAGTTCAAGAGCTCATGCAAAACTGCGCCCTAAAACTCGAAAAGGCGTTCCTGTCGGCAGGGAAGTTGTATGGATCACTCTCCATCAGAAAGCGCCAAAACCCTAAACACGGCCTGAACCTTCTAAAAGCCTACCCCTTTTTCTTCTTTAGGCTTCTTGAAACCTTCGATACTTGCGTAAGAACAGTAGGTCCCTACATCCTAAACCCTAGATCCCACAACAAGGGGCTTCGGAGGGTGCAGATGAACCCCTAAACCCCGGAAGCCGGGAGTCTGGCATCACTGAGCCCAGAAACTCTCCCAGAAAGCACGGCTTCATTGAATAAAGAACCCTGCCTTAAGTTTCAGTGGGGGATCCTGGATATGATTTATAATTTACAAGTCTAGGTCTCATGCCTCTACTTAAACCAGATGAAGGACTGCCTTGTACTATAGTATACATTCCTTAATTCAAAGGTAGTAAAGTCTCTGGGCACCTGTCGTTTCTAAGCCCCGCAACGCTGCGACGCCGGAAGCCTCAGGGTTCATGTGGGCTGCCTGTTTTTAGGGGTAGTATAGGGTTTAGGGTTTCGGTTTAGGGGTTTCAGATTTAGGGTTTCGGTTTAGGGGTTCAGGGTTTAGGGTTTAGGTAGTGTAGGGTTTAGGGTTTCTCAGGGCCACTATAGGGTCGGAATAAGTGCTACTATCTTTCCTTCAGTGTATAGCATACAACCTAAAACCCAATTCGAAAAGTCAAGGCCTCTGTGTTACACAGTTAACTGATCCAAAGACAGTATGCAGCATATACGTTGGCCTTGAATAGTGTCTGTATAACTATATAGGTACCTTAGAGTACTTTGCTTCACAGCTTGCAGTTTATGGGCACATGGACCCTCAGTGGAAGCTACAAGAGCTTCCGCCACCAGTGCCAATCTTCTAGTTAAGCACTGTTGCGCGTGTGTCATCGTAGCGGCTGATCCGATGCTTTCTAACGTTTCCTACAGGCTCGGGCCTCCCCGAGCCCATGTCTCTCCGGCTCCAAGACCATAGCAAACACGGCTTAGCGGTGTAGGGGTTTAGGGTGTTTAGGGGGTTTAGGGTTTACCTGTAGTATCCATTGTAATTCCTTTTTTTTGGGTTAACCAAATCTAAATTAAGGATCCTTAAATGGTAACCCCAAAACGGAACTACAATGGAGACTACAGGTAGCAAACAAGGCTTGTGGGTTACTGACTGATTCGATTTTTTTACGAGTTTAGACCCAAAGCCCAAAGCAGTACTGCAAGCTCCAATCCCTAAGCGGTAAACTCCCTAAACCCCTAAACCCCAAACCCTGAACCCCCTAAACCCCCTAAACCGCTAAACCCCAAACCCCACAGCCCACGACCCTGCAGCCCTTGGGTTTGCGCGGCTGCAGTTCCCTGGCCACTCAGCGCAACACTGTTGAAGCAGCGCTTCCTCGATCGATTGTGGATCTTCAGAAACCCGAACAATAGCAACGTGAAGAAGGCAGAATCACTATTATGCGGGGTCTGTTGTGATGATTGAGGTGAGTTTGAAGTCGCTGGATCCATTGAGTCTGAGCAACAATACTTTCCGCTTAAAGTGTTGAGGCTGAACAAGTTGTTGTATTGTCATTGTAGGAGCACTGGGTACATGAGTAACCCTGGGTATGCTCCCGCATCCGATTGATCATGAACTTAAATGTGTGATGCCCTCCAAACCCAACAATCTCCAGAAACAAATGGAGTAATTATACAAGTTCGAAAACCTGACCTGCACCAGACTCTTCCAACTGTTTCCAGAGATGCTTTGGTTCTCCTAGCACCGTTTCGAGCAACTACCGAGACCCACTGTTGAAACCTTGCTTTGCCCCGGAGGGCGATTGGTACCTCCGACCCCTGGCCCAGCTGCGAAGCAATATAGGGGTCTAGGACCCAATATGGGAGTAAATGACCAAAGGTTTTTGTTTGGGTTACCAAAAAGTGGTTCCTTAATTGAAATGTTTGTTTACTTGGTTCAACCTATGCTCCTTAATTTGAATGTTTGTCTACCCTGGCTCAACCTATGCACCCACTCCCGATTCAATCTTTAGTTAGTCTAGTTCGTACGCCCAAGCCCCAATCAAATCCTGAAGGCTCCTTACCATGGTCAGAAGGGTCTAGGGTTGAGCGCGGTTCCGGCTACATAGTACGTCTTGATCTCTTCTTATTCGTGGGTTTTAACCCTTGGAACAGTAGGTGCTGCTACATGCGAACTGAGCTGATACAAAAACCCTAGACCCTAAAGTGATGATATGGAAAAAGTCGAGTCTGTAGGATTAGACGGTTTGAGTCATTGAGAGGCCAGGATTTGTTGAATCACTCTCACCTGAACACCCCCCCCTCCCCCGAAAAACGATCGATTAACGGAGTTATTGGAAGAGCATGAAAGAGCACATGGTAGTCTCGATCACCAAGGGGTAATTAGACCTCTAGGGTTCCGGTAGATATCTAGTTCCAGAGGCCTACGAACCTCAAGCGTTTGAGTGCGAAACGTAATTCCTCGACCCCCAACCCCGCTGAACCACAAAGCTTAAAGTCAGATCCCTCCGCCCTAAACCCTTAAGCCCAGAGCATAAACCGAGATGTCTACCGTCTTTGGTGTCTCCGTGCACATGAAGTTGTTTTGGGGTTTCGGGGCTGCGGGCTTTAAGGCAGGGTGTAAGGCTTTGGGAGTTAAGGAAGTTTAGGGGTTTAGGGGCCTGGGTTAGGGAAAAAGGTCTCAGCTTTTCTGGTGGGGGGGGGGGGGGCGGGGTGGGTTCTGAGCATGATATTTTCGTATCAATACGAGAGGTTCCCCAACCTTGACAATGTTTAGCACCAAGCCGCAAGGGCCGTAAGCCGTCCTGAAGCCGAGAGGGAATGCTGGAGCACAGCCGCTTTGACGCGCGGGGTTGTTCGAGTTCTTGGGTACCTGGAACAATCTTCATTCCCAAAGGGTCCAAGTAACAGTATAGTACATACTTATGGGGCCCGGATACCTCTGAAGAGCCTACAATAATGATACACGGACCTTTTGGGATTCGCGGCAGCTACTCAATCCGCTTTATCACAAATCCGGCTCAAGGCACAGTGGCTGTGCCGGTTTTCGGGCTTTAGCCACGTCAGGGCCACAAGGGTTTTGGATGTAGTGCTTGGTACTAGCCCTATAACACACGTTCAAAACCCAAGACTTAAACCCTAAACCCTAAACAAAGACAAAACTAAACTGAGTACCTATAGACCCCACGCAGGCCCTCAACTCGAAACCTTCAAGGCCAAACCTTAAGCTTAGCCCCTACACCCAGCCGAGAAGCCCGTGTAAGAGCCTGATGGGCACCTTTAGTATGGATCGTTGAAGCACAGGTAATGAGAATAGGGCCCCTCTTTTTGTTGGCTTACTAGAAGGGTTCGTTCCTTTGAGGTTTCTATAAAACAGAATCTCAGGGTATAGTCTAGAGGATGGAATAAATGTCAACATTATTTTTTAGGCTCCCCAAAGCTTATTGTAATATGATGTCCGATTCATATTAGTTTAAGCCAGCTATATCCCAATAGTTTCAACTGTTGTGGGCTTGGGGGTTTGAGGGCCCGTGCTGTTGTGCCATTCTGTCGTTAAGGTGGCCGCTGTCGAGCTCAAAGGCCCAAAAGAGGCTCCAAATGCCTTCATAGTGGGCCCTTCGCAGATTTTCGGGCGCCCAAAGTATACACTATACCCAAAACCCTAAACCCGAATACCATTGCTTGAACCCTTTGGGAGCCGAGGGGTTCAAAGGCTTTCAGGCTGCAGGGCTCGGGGTTTGGCTCACGGTTTTGGGAGGTTACCAGTCTCCTCAAGACACCCTGAAACCTTGTATCATTCCGTATGAGTCATGAGACCCTCAGCAGGGGGGGTTTAGGGTTTAGGGCCTCTATTGCGCCTTCACAGCCTAGACTTTGAGTTTGTGGGTTTAGGGCGGCCGCAAGCCACCGTCCCAGACCTCCGCTCCTCTGTGATACCTTGCAGTGCTGCAGGTGGAAGAGCTGCAGCGGCGTCTCTAAACTTGTACTGCAATGATCTTCGCAGAAGCTTGTTGAACCGGCGCTACTCTAAATAAAAGCGGTTCACATTGTGTAGTTAGTCTTGGGGAGGATAAACCTGCACTGCAACAGCCCAGAAACTAAACCTGAAAGCCGAGTAGAGAGCGTAAAGCCCGCAAAGCCAGATTTCACCTGTTCCAGAAGCCTCAGTTTAGCTCACCCTAAACCCCAAACCCTAAACCCTATTCCCTCCTCGAAGCCCGAGAGGTGTTGGAAGGCGTAGACTCAACCTTGGTCCTGAAGCCCTGCAGTGTCTTAGGGGTTTGGTAGTACATAGGAGCCTAATTTTTTTATGCCAAGACTATTTTGGGTGGTTCCTTATTATGACAATGGTATTATATATCCCCAAACCCTAGTCTAATCTTTAGGGCCTCGGTGTGTAGGCTGGAGTTATGATGGTTCCCAGACCCTGATCTTGCGAGACGGACACGGGACGTTCAACAAAAGCCTTAAACCCTGCCCTAAACCCCTAAACCCTAAACCCCAAACAACCCTAAACCCCAAAGCCTAAGTCGCACAGTTCTGGAAGCTTGCAGTTGCAGGCGACATCAGGGCTCTAGGGTTTAGGGTCTACCTGGACCCCAAAAGTATGTAAAATAATAGCCTTTTATGGGTCTTGGGCCATGATTCTACCTATTTTTTGGGGTTTAGGTAGAGTCTAGGGCAAAGTTCGGGGTTTTCAGGCCTCTGGGCCCAGAATAAGCGTGCCGTTGAGGCTGGGGGCTAGTTTGTGAGCGGGGTTTTGGGGTGTCGCGACTTAGCGTGGTTTTCTTTCCGTGGCCGACATTCACAGTGGTGACACCTGCAAGACGCTGAAGATGAGCGCATGTGACAGCACAGGCACGGAGGCTCCGACGAGTTGTGTCCTTTGTCCCCACCACCCAACACCGCTAGGAGCCTCAACCACTGAATCCCAGCCCCAAACTGTCTGTCTACTTTATTAAGGGGCCTGGACAAGCAGAACAGGCTCTTGGGGTGTAAAAATTATATACTATGATTATACTATATCTGTAATAAGGACCCCCCGAAGTAGTCTTGATGATTAGTCCGGCTTCTACATTGATCTCAACCGTCCGTTAGCAGGGAGGTGGGCATGTGCCCGCCCCCAGCTGATTCTTGAGAGTGATGCTTGTTCATGTTACAAGCTCAAGCAGGGTTGTGACTCGACTGTTGTTGTAGTTTTGTCAGGTTTAGGGTGTAGGAGTTTACGATTTGGGACTTTCCGAAAATTAGGGTACCTTATTTGGGGGTCCTTATACTAAGGATCCTAGTATTTAGGGTACTAAATATTAAGGCCCCCTAGTTTCGGAACCCCCCCCCATTTGGGCAGCTCAAGTATAGGAGCGAGCGGCCGTGCTGTTTGCCTCACGGTCTCTATGGCAACCTGGTATCCACGGCAGGCCTTGCTTACATGGGGTCGCATCTCCAAGCCCACCCAACAGCCTTGAGGGCGCAAACCCGAACCCTAAACCCTAAACCCGAACCCAGAAAGCGAAGCCTGAGGCCTGGAACCGAGACCTGCGCGAAGGATCTGGGTAATTACTCGGTAGGTAGGATTACAAGTACAAGGCAACCGCAACAATTTACGTACCACCCTCAGAAAGGTGCTTCGTAACCGTCCCACGCTCCCTTGGAAGGTAACCTTCGATTCTCATAACCTGGGGACGACCCGACCTCGGTTTTAAGACAAAGCAAGGCCCGTTTGCATGGCCGGCGTATGGATTTGTGATTCGCCGGCGGCTGCCCTGCCATTTTCTGAAGGTGCAGCCTACGCATCTCCTGGTCGGCACAGGGTGGGAAGCTATAGATGCTCCAAACTCCCCTGACCCCTGGACCTAAATTCTCCAAGCTCCCAGGAGTACCTTGGTAGCGGAGTTCCAGGATTCAACATTGCAGGGCCTTGGTGTGCTGTAGACTCGGAAGTAGGCATTCTTGCTACACATGGACTTTCGGGCTGGAAAAGCCACGCCCGGAAACATAGTCTGGTCCCTCAAGACGTGTACACGCTACCGGGTGCATAAATAAATAAGTATGCGTATATACATGTGTTATATATAGTCACATGTTATACACGTATGTACATCTGTAAGTTACAGATGTAGTTGTAGAATCAGATGCCGATGCACATGTAGGCATATGTTTACGGCTATGTCTATGTGTACGGATGGTAAACGGTGAAATGCACAAGCATGTAATGGAGTTGTTGGGGGGCTTTGGGGGCGCAGGATTGCGGGTTGACAGTGTTAGCTGCTGGGTCTAATTCTTATAAACCCTATCCCCTAAAGCGGTTTGTGGAACCTCCCCTGGCATGTCGGAGTACTCATGTTGAGAACCGCCATAGACCCTGCATCGTAGGTTGTTCCTAGGCAGGTCGGGAGGCAACAAGCAACCTTAAACCCTAGGCTTGCGACTCTAAACCCTAAACCCTAAACCCTGAACCCTAAACCCTGAACCCTAGACCCTAAACCCTGAACCCTAAACCGTAAGCCCTAAACCCTTTGCTTTGGAGTTCATCTTCCACGTCCTCCGTCCATACGAGCGAAAAGGCTCGAACGACCAGAACCAAGAGCCGTCGGCTCGAGCAAGACCTCAGGCGTTTCCTTTGTTTTGGGTTTAGGGTTTTGGGTACCGGTTTTGGATTTCAAGTTGTTGATTGGTGTTCGAACCTTTTGTTGGTGTAGTTCAGACATAATGTCGACGGTTTCTATCTGTGTCACAGTATCTTGTGGTATGTAATGCTGCCGCATTACGAAGTCCATAACGAAATACGCCACACCTTCGACCCCCCCCCCCAAAAAAAAA
>CAJNJA010033675.1:0-29745 GCA_905231915.1 Symbiodinium necroappetens
GGGGGGGGGGGGGGGGGGGGAGTTCTCAGCGTTTAGGAGCAATCTAGGTCCTCACGGCTACATGTTGATTGCAAGCTGATTGCAAGTATACTCTATAGTATACAATATTCAAACACATCATACAAAGTTAGCCGGTAATGAGATGTGTAGGTCGGCCTCGTGCGATAATGTGCGTACAAGTTAGATTATATTAGATGTTGGATTCGGCTCTATACCTGTATATGCACTGTCTGTATGTTTGTACGCACATGCGTAAAAATTGTAGGTATGTAGGTATGTATACACGNNNGCATGTATGCTTGCATGTATGTATGCATGTAACGTTATGTATGTATGTGTATGTGAGTATGTATGTTTGTGTGTGTACTTGCTTGCTTATGCATGTACAGACCGGTCTTTGTACTTGACATATGTACATGACAGTTGTAAACACATATCATTTGCCTAGGCGTAAATTCGTGCCCAGGTTGCTGCGACTGGGATGCCTGCGCCGAAAGTTCGTGCACACATGCACGCATGGTGTATGCACGCTTGCACAAAGAGGACGAGAAGAAGAGTGAGATACAAGTACCTTACTGTAGAACGTGTCTTCAAACAGCAAGCACATGCTCGACGGCATTTCGCGTCCTAACGTTACTCGTATGACTCTGTGTAGGCACATGTCACTGGGCATGCATTAACCAAGAAACCATGTGTGGATGCGAGGGCAAATGGATTTGTTTCATCCGTCTGGTTGAAGACATCCTGAGATGCCGTCCTATGCTGCCCCGGTTCAATATCACACTTTTCACATCGCACCAGGGCCTCATCCTGTGCATGTTGGGCATGCGGTTAGATCGTAAACCGTCCGCCCATTCACAAGCATGGTGCACATGTGATGTATGTATGAATCTCGGAATTTTAGCAAACCGGCTTGGAGGCAAGGGGTCTCGTGAGGACACCAATTCTCGAGCATGTTCTGAAGTGCTCGATCACTGCTGAGGACGGGCCGGCCAACCCTACGGTAGAGACCCTAAGCCATAAGCCCTAAACTCTACGCTTGTGGGCTTTGATCCTTAGCTATGCGAGAGGGAAAAAAACTCTACGCCCTGGCACTTACCCGACCGAGTTCCATGGATTTCTATTCCGGACCCCCAAACCAATATGGACAGATTGATGATTGATACGTATATATTCATATTCGTTGAACTTGTTGCTCTCTCTCTCTCTCTCTCTCTCTCTCTCTCTCTCTCCCCCTTTCTATACATGTGTCCATCTATACACACACATCTCTGCAAATCTGGCCCCACTGAGGCACCTCCAGGCCGATAAGGCGGCCCGCGTCCATGGAAGAAGTCGACAGACGCCTCCACGCAGCTCATGGTTTCGGCATCATAGGGCTTCATGGGGTCTAAGGCCTTCTAGGGCGAATGGGGTGTAGGGTGCACGGTTTCGGGACTGGGTTTGAGGTTTCGGGATTGGGTTTAGGCAAACACTTGCAAGTGAACATGTCCGACGGTGCCGTGTGACACATCCACATCCCTTTCGATGCAGGTTCAAGAAAAGTATACTACGCTCCTCCAAGTTGTTCGGCAGAATGGGCATCCCAATTTAGGGCTTTGGGCTCACGGTTTAGGGCGTAGGGTTTGGGGTTTAAGGCTTCGGGCTTGGGCGGCCTTAGGACGGCCGTGGACGGGTTGCGGGAGGCGACTGGGTCTGGGCTGTGGCAAGAGAGGCTGCATTGCCTGCACCTTGCCTCCAATCCAAGTAGTATGGCAGATGCTTTGGTAGACAACAGATGCGAGTGACTGGCAGTCTTGCGACGGTTATGGCGATTTGAGATTCGATGACGGAGGCTCTTAGTTTCCTGGGTCTTTCAGCTTGGAGCTGCTTCAGATGTGAAATCCAGCGGTCCGGTGGGCCTTCAAGTCTCGACCTGGCCTTGTCGAGTTTTGGGCTGACATGGCGACCGTTCTGATTCCCAGGCTGCGCCGAGAATCGATGACACTAAGCTCTGAACTCAACTGCCCACCGATTCCTGCATTCTGCTGGCGGTGCGGCCGTGATGTCGCCGTTGTCGTGGTTGCTTGCGGCAGTCGTGGCAACATAGAGAGGCAACGGAACCAGAGCAGTCTCCGTAGGTTTTGCTTATGAAGATGATCGTCATTGTTATGCGGCCCCCACTTTCAAACCATGGCGACCATACTTGTTGTTAGGCTTCTGACATCAACTGGAAGGCTGCGATCGAACAAAAGTAGCAAAGGGGGTCGTGAGTTTGCATCGGCCTGTACCTTGCAGCGCGAGAAATCCCAGAATTCTGCTCTCGCCGGTAGCTTCGCCCAGTCGCATTCTTTAGTCAACTTGAAGCCCCAGAAGTCTGAGGAGTGAAGGAGCTCCCTGACCTCATGGGCAAGCTTGATGAGACGCTGGGATGGGTTTCGTAGGGTTTTCAGGCCAAAAGATGGCACAAGAACGGGTGGAGTAGGATTTAGGGTTTCGGAGACTCTCTGGATTGATTTGTGCTTCTGCTGGCCTAGAGGAGGTTCCGCACCCGAAGGCTGCTTGCGAGGAAAACAACAGGATTTCCACCTTCAGGCAAGAAGTCGGGCCCAGAACAACGGGTTCCATGCCACAGCTCTTGAAATCGAGGCCCCCCCGGCCCCGCCCAAGTGAAGCCGCTGAGGATGGGTCTGACACACGAGTACATCGTGCTTCAGCTGCAGCAGTGTTGAGAGTCTTCGCCTTTGGTCCCACCGAGGATAAGAAGGCCATGATCTTTGATCTTTGCTTTCTGTTGTAGCACATGATTTTCTAGCTCATGTTTTTTTGCATATTACATGATACCGTATCACTGCCTTTGGTCCAGAAAGCTTGTCGCATGCCTCAGTGCGATCCCTCGAACTAAGGCCTACCGCGAACGATACATGGCATGGCGGACCGGGGATGCCCATGGAGCACTGGCCCCAGAGAAGTGGTCCCCTGGTTTTCGGGATGGAGCATCTCGTTTTTGGAGTTCAATGTTCTTCTATTACAGTAGTGCGTTTTGGGTTCTGAACTGACAAAGCCTGCTCTGGGAAAGTTTTTTCCGTTGTTGCTGTGGCACCATGCCGTTCTTCAACCCACTTCGTGCAGATACAGTCTGACGGAGACAGGCAGTCAGAGAGAAAAGCATCATCCCCCTCAAATGAAGCAGCCGCTACTTATATGGCAGCAAGGAGAGCCTGAAAATCCTAGCCTTCTAAGCCTGCAGGCTTAACGGTTAGGCTTCGTTGCTCTGGCTACACCCTAAGCCCTATCTACCTTCAAGGGGGGCTAGAGACTAAACCGTAAACACTAAGCCCCGAACCCGAAACCCTAAAACTTGAATTTGCACGCCTTGTAGCACCCTGAAAGAACCCTTCTAGAACCCGCATAGAAACCCTATGATCCCTATCCCCTGAAGCCCGTAAGTTAGAAGCCCCCTTCTAATAACTAAATTAGAGAAGTAAAAAAGGCCCCGAGAGTACAACAAACGAGGCAGACGGGGAGCTACGAGCAGCTTCTACGCAGCAGCTGGCAGTGGTGACTTAGGGCTTGAGGCGATTCATAGCAAAGGGGGGGTATTGAGGTTCAGGTTTAGCTCGGCATCTGGAAAATGGAGTGGTACGAGGGTTGGAAGAAGGCTCCTCAGCATGAAGAAGAAGAGGAAGGATTGATGCTAGCCTATCATCATCGTTTTCACCGGGAAAGCTTGGAGCGTGAGGCTTGGGGCGAGTAGAGCCGGTAATCCTTGGCGGCCTGCGCAGGGCTGGAAGTGCCAAAGGAGAAGGCCTTAGCCGGCATGCAGGCAGAGCAAACCGACAAGTTTTCCAAAGTGGGAGGAGAAGATGCAGAAGTGGGTGCATGGGAAGATCGGAAGGGCCCAGTAAAGTGCAGCATTTTCAGTGGATGCATGCTTGTTGAAGCCTGTGCTTCTTGGCGTGGAAGGTGTACTTAAGATGAGAAGCGCAGGGCCGGAACAAATCGGTCTGTTTGGGTCCTATAGTATAGTCGTCTCCACGCTGTGAGCG
Source organism: Symbiodinium necroappetens (assembly GCA_905231915.1). Classification (NCBI taxonomy): domain Eukaryota; class Dinophyceae; order Suessiales; family Symbiodiniaceae; genus Symbiodinium; species Symbiodinium necroappetens. The sequence goes on from CAJNJA010033675.1 coordinate 4,029, forward strand.
GATGATCTGGAGTGCAAATCTGAGACGACTTTGCTTTGCTGGGGCGAGAGGTGTTGCATACTTTCGTTTTCAGGCCATTGGAAGATGCTACATGCAGCCCTAACAGCCCCTAAGCGCTGAACCACAAACGGCATCCTTGCCTGATGTCGTATTGTAATGGTGATATGCTCCTTTGCAGTGCGATAGCCCTCGGATGGGTTTGCCGAGCTGCGAGTGGTAAACAAAACGGTACCGGGGTTACATGGTGACATCTAACTACAGGGATCAGCTTGTAGGAGATCGCTAGCGATGAGTGGCTGTGCCACCAAGGATATGCATCAGAAAGCAGCAGGCCGCCGGAGGGTTCACGTGCTTTCTGCGCAGCCATCACAACTTGATTGCGTCGTTATTGCCATTTTGTTTCATGTCACTGCTTCCGGAATCATGCTGTAAACTTGCTACCGAGAGCAATGTACCGGTCCGAAACAGCAGTGCCAGCGACGTCCATGATTCATGATTTGTTTAGCTTCCGTTTCTCTGCTGCCAGGAGGACCACCATGAGCGTAGTCCCCACACAGAGTCAGACCTGGCCAGTGGTATTATCAGGAAGAACAGAAGAGGAGGAGTAGGTAATACCTTGACCTATTCATGTTCTTTTTCTTAACCCCGGACTTGCCAGGGTTCGGCTTCTGGTACCCCTCTCTGGAGGTGCGCATAGCTTTGTGAACCGCTGTTCTGGGATGCCGATGAGCTTAACTCTATCTGTCTTCCAGATATCGTCCGGGAAACCAGCGCGAGGTTTCAGGACACAGCACCCCAACCTCTTACAGCAAGAGCAACTGCCAGGTGTGGCAGTGGCGAAGGACTTTATCCTACTGGATTGCAGTGACATTCTTCGAAGGCCGACTGCCCGACTGCTACCGCATGTCAGGTTTGTGCCAATTATCATTCAAAGCTGTGGCTAATATGGGGGCCATATAATAATTAGCAGGGTCTGCGGTGTGCTTTTTGCTATAATTGAGATTAGGCCCCTGGACGAGTCAATTGTAGCGGGGCTCATTGCCAAGTGCCTTTCCTTGGGGAATTCTGGAGGCCCTGAGGGGTGTGGGGGGTGGGGGGGGGGGGCGGGAAATATTGACATGAGATTGTTTCATATTACATTATTAAGATATTGTATATGATAGCACAATTTAAAATAGCACTGGCTGAGGTTCAATCTTCTTTACGCTTTCCTCGTTCCTTTGGTGCTATGCAGAGGACGGATGGCAGATAGGTTCCAGAGAATGGTTACTTCTAGTTGGTCATTGCAGAACATTGTGGAAGTGGCAGACGCCCCCTTCGCAGCAGTCTTCCCAACAACTTTGAATGGTTTCGATGTTCACCGCCTGGCATGGGCAAGTGTATCTCACATTTACACCTGCGAAGGAGCTTGGCACCATGAAGCCAGCCCTGACGAAGTGGGGCTACGTAGGTGGAAAGATCAACTTCATTGTATGCACTTACCTGATGTGCATTGAATCTCGGAAAGATTCGTGCTTTCTGTGTTTAGATGCAGGCTTCGCTTTTTGCAATCAACACTGGCCATTTTGACAGCCTGCCTACCACTTCGTTCCTAAAACGAAATGCAGAATCCGTACCGAGGTCTGCGGGCCTTGAACGTTCAGCTGAGGAAACGATCAATCTGACGGCCGACCACGAGCAGCAGAGGCGAACAACCATCGACAAGCTCACAGGCTCAGCTGTTGCCGGAGGGGCGTCCTCGTCGGAAACCCGGCATCATGGAAAGCTTTGAAGATGCTGGCTCTTGCTGTCGCAGATCTGATCGTAATTCTGCCTTCCGAGTTCACTGCTGCTATTAGCACCACGACGACGACGACTACTATTGCTGCTGCTGCTGCTGCTGCTGCTGCCACAACGACGACAACAACAACAACAACTACTACTACTACTACTACTACTACTGCTACTACTACTACTACTACAACAACTACTACAACAACTACTACAACAACTACAACAACAACAACTACTACTACTACTACTACTAATTACTACTACTACTACTACTACTACTACTACTACTACTACTACTACTGACTGCTCGACACTGCCAAGCGGGAGCCGAAAGCTACTCCTACTCCTACTCCTACTCCTACTGCTACTGCCACTGCCACTGCCACTGCCACTGCCACTGCCACTACTACTGCTACTACAACTACTCCTGCTGCTGGTGCTACTACTACACGACTACCAGAACTTCACTACTACTGGCGCTGATATTGCAACCATCGCTGCCACTACTTCCGGCGTGGTCCCGAGTACGCTGCCTGACTTCTGTTGCCAATCCGACGACGGCTGTGACGACTGTCGTTGCTGCTACAATCAAAATGAAAGGAGCGGATAACCCCACATGCGTATTTTCTCGAAAGGGTTGGCAGCAATAATTCCAGAAACAGAGGGAGTGAGAGCAAGTGAGCGGAAGGTATGGGTGAGGCGTGAGCGCGGTGGGAGGAAGCGCATGCAGGACGCGAGGACGACACGGAAGAGACGGCGCTGACGCACGGAACGCAAAAGCATGAAGCTGACGCGCAACTGAGGCGGAATGACTGAGTCAGCGGGTGAGGCGTGAGTCAGGCGAGAAGAGGCGGGCGGACGAGGCACAGAACGACGCGGAAGTGCGCTCGGAGGTAATTATATAGAGGGGGCCACCCAGTGTTGGGGGGTGGAGGAGGGCCACCAAATGCTGCGCGTGTTCCTAAACCGGCGTGGGGTTGTGCTGGGAGTCTCGAGATGTCCCGACGGGTGGAGGGTTGGGGGCACCAACTGGGACCGGGAGTCTCGAGACTTGCTGCGCCTGCTGGAGTCCTGAAGCGCGCTCTCGGGCGCGGAGGGGGAGGCGCTCAACTTGGAGGGGCCACCACATGCTGCGCCTACCAGCAGTGCCGAAGCGTGCTCGGAGTGGAGGGCCCACCAAATGCTGAATCCAGAAGCACGCTCGAAGTTGCAGGGAGGCCACCAACTACTGCGCCTGCTAGGAGTCCGGAAGCGGACTCGGGGTGGAAGTGGGTCACCAAAGGCTGCGCCTGCCAGCAGGAAGGGGGATGCTGCGCCTGCTATGCTAGGAGTCCCGAAGCGCGCTCTGCACCAAATGGTGCGCTTGCTAGATGTCCGGAAGCTCGGGGTGGAGAGGGGACCAAATGCTGCGCCTGCTTTAGTCCCGATCGCGAAGGCACCAAATGCCGCGCGTGCCAAGCGCGCTCGAGGGTGACGGGGCACACCAAATGCTGCGCCTGCTAAGAGGGTGGAGGGGGGCCACGAGGCGGGAGGAGGCGGGAGGAGGGTGGAGAGAGGAGGCGGAGGGAAGGCGGGCGGGCGACGGACGCGGCGACGGACGCGGCAGGCGACGGATGGCGACGGACGCCAAGCAGAGAAAGTAAGAACCCCACACAAATATCTGGGGACCCCTAGCCCTAGCCCCCTTGTAACGTAATCAGATAGTATAACTGATAATGTGCCCCGGGACCCTATTCTCATGACGAAAGTCCCGATACTGCCTATGCTTTCTGTTTGCAAGAGGGCTTGTCCCCTAGGCAGCCATCGTTTTCGGCCCAGCCCGAGCCCCATGAGCCCCCGTGAACCCACGAACCCTTGGAGCCTCAAACATAGGGGCCAACAAAAATATGACTAATGCGGTTTTTGCGGCTCCTTTTTATAGAATGATCGTATAATAACCTTGTCTAGGTGTTAAGGCCCATACATTGCGCTGGAACCAAAGACCGCAAGCTCTATCAAGGAAGACGAGTCCACAACCCATGACATCGACGAAGATCTATCAGAATCGGACGGCCCAGGCTTGACTTTGCTTCAGGGGTGAGTCGACTTCCACAGAAGCCCCATAGATCAAACAGGGCCACCCTGCATGGATCCCATGTCAGAACAACCCTACTTGGGTCTCGGGATGTTCTCTCTTGCAGCAACAGCCGGTCACATCCATTGAGGCCATGCGTGTGTAATTGTGGTAGCCTCGGAAACAGCAGGTAGCGCTTCAATGGTGACCCAAGCTGTGGTCCAGTAACCTTTTGTGGTTTATCTAATCCTAGAATAATTGAAAAGGTTCTGGACTAGGGTACTCGGCCCAGTTGCGAGGCTGGGAATGCCTGGGTGACTCGGCCACTGCTCACAGCTACGACCGGAAGTTGTTTCCTAAATGTAATCATGGGTATAGTGACTGCCAGCCAACATTCCTGCTGATGATTCAGGCTCCCATAGAACCCCCCCCATAATCCCTACAAAGTACTAGGACTGTACCAAGCCCTCTATACCCGCAGACGCAGGCGTGGAAGGTCATAAGAGGTGTGCGGAGTGTACCTAGGTGTGTACCTGACCGGTTGAGGGTTTAGGGTGGTTTAGGGTGTAGGCCAATAGATTTATTCCAATGCCAGGCATGACAGCGAAAAGGTCGAATCTTCAAGTCGGAGACTGGTACCCTCTTGTAGTCCCAAAATTATGCAAAAGCACAATATACCCGAAACCCCATTCTAACTCTTCAGGCCCTGCATTACACTAAACTCTCCGATGGCTTTGTGAGCAGAAGGCAAAAGGGAAGCACGCCTGGGGTTCTTATGGTAGTATAGTTCTTGCGGTAGCTGGCAGGAATAGTGTGTCGTCGTAGTAATAGTAGTGCTGCTACTACTCCTCCTCCTCCTATTCCTACTCCTTGTCCTACTCCTGCTACTACCCCCACCGTCACCGCCACCGCCACGCCACCGCGATCGGCGGCGGCGGTGACGAGTACCAGTACCACGACGACGACTACTAGTACCTGTACCCAGCAGGTTCTGCAAGGCCTTGATAGGGCTTATCATGGCATCTACGTGTAGAAGATCAAGCAGAACACCAGGTTCGGGGGGTAATTTGCAGCGGGCCGCCGGGCCTTTTGCCAGCGGAAGGACACTTCCTTGCACAGCCCAACATAGAAACCCAAAGACGAAGTCAGAGCCCGAAGGCGAAGCCCAAAAATCAAACAGCCCTAAACCCTAGACCCTAAAATCTAAACCCTCGTTTAATGCGGTTTAGTCAGGTGAGGGCGAGGGGCAGAGGCGGAAGACTGCACTCCATGCCGACCGCTTCTACCTGAATCCGTTCCGTGCGCAGAAGGCACCTCGGATGTTTCTGAACATGTATGTATATATATATATACATACACACTCGTTGTATGGCTGCAGGCAGAAGATGTTCTTGTCTTGTTTAACGTGCGCACGGTCTATGTATGCATGTACGTATATGTATATGTAGTTAGAAAACAGCACATGTTTGTGTATTTATAGACATATATATAGAGAGAGAGAGAGAGAGAGAGTTCCTTGATTCATTGATTCATTACCTATTGCACAGTAAGCTTGTGTACGTATTTCGTTCTGCAAACATGCCCACACACACATAGCCACCGTGCGCACGGAAGCAAGAAACTTCCTGGCTGCCAAGAAGCCGAGCTCTGGAGACCTGAGCCGGCAAGAAAACCGGTGTGAACACAACATAGGAGCTCCAAGAACTAGCTGTATTGCAGTTCGACCATGTTCAATCCATAAGTGCAAGTGGTGAGTGGAGAACCAGAAGAAGCTAGTTCTTGTCTGCCTGCATTCTGAGGCCCGCAGGAGTCCTCGATACCCATGTCTGAAATGCTTCTGAACAAGTAGCTTGTGAGCTGATTCGGTGTTTGAAGCATGGGCTGCTTGTCGAACCTTGATGCCCCACAGCCCCTTGACGTGTTCCATGATTTGGGCCCTCAGTTCCGCGGTGCGCTGTGCATCGTCGAACCAATCCTTCTAGTGGTGCACCAGAATGAGGTCAGCCAAACCCAGGTGCAAGGGCCAAACCCTAATCGATCTTGCTGCTTCGCAAGGAGGTGAGCTTAAGATTTTGCGTATATGACATCTCTCGACCAGACAGAGTAACACGTACAGTCTCGAACTCATTACTGCTTGAGTTTCCCGCGCGAACAGAAGCGAGACAACCAATGAAAGGTGGGAACTTGATTTGTTGTTGGCGGCAGTGCCACTACTACCACGATCTCCGTCACTACCACTACCACTACCACAGCAGCAACAACAACTACTACTACTCCTGCATGCTGCTCCTGCTGCTGCGGCATCCATTGCCAATTTTCGCTACTACTCGAGTTTTGTCCATGCTGCTGCTGGTTCCGCGGCTGCTGTTGGTACTACGTCTCAGTTCACATGTGACAGCTGACACCTGCTAGATGCCGTTCGCAACTAAACAGACTCCCACTGGTGCAGGCGCTGAGAAACCTGAAGAGATTGGGTTGTGGACCATGGCCTTATTGGGCGTCTCTGATCTATCTCTTAGGCAGCGGGCTGGGAACTGGGATTTATTGTTTCAGTGCCAAAGGCGGGTGGTTAAAGGCGTTTGTTGGTGCTGTGCGGCTTGGTGCCTGCATGTCGGTAGTTCTTAGTGTGCCAACAAGCTTGTTGGTTTCTGGCATGTGCTTTGGCCACTGCAGAAGCAGATCCCGAACGTGTCCATAGCTTCTCCCAACAGACTTCCATATTCTAAACCCAACACCGCAGCACAAGCAAATTGAGAGGTAAGACGATACCATTGAGTTTACAAATGCGCGTGGCGTGCATACCCAGTGTCTCGTGCGCACATACTGTCTGCGAATGCATACCTACTTACGCATGTCCTTCATTCGGGGGGCCTGCAAGTAAACACCAGCAATTTCAAGACGGAAGAGCTCACTCAAGGAAATTTAATCTTGAGGTTGAGGTTTCGATTTCCCCTAGCCCTAGCAGAATGCAGTAGCCGAGTTCTCCATCCCAGGCCGACCATCCGGGCGGCCGGGATAATCACATGTCCTTTCGGCCTATGTTAATATTGATCCGGCATCGCAAACAATACGCGGAAAGTTGCGATGTGGGAGCACGGAAGAAGGGGCATGGAGGGCTAGATGTAATGACTCCTCATGTTCTCTCGTGCCCGAAGGTGAATCATGAATCAATCAGTCACAGATCAGTTGAACATGACACGTTCGATCTGTGAAATCTTGCCACTTCCCCTTCGGCTAGCGTCAGCAGAACTAGTTTGCTCTCGGGCGTGGGCTGTTCCATGGTTTCTGGCAGTCCGCGGATTCCAGATGCAAGGTAGGCCGAGCTCTGGTTTCCGAGTTTCCTTCTGCAGATTGGCCAGGCGTCGTTGCTTTCACCGTAGGCTTGGTGGCAGAGTTTTGCACCTTCCTGCCCCACGACGTGATGGAATGGACGCTGCTGACTCTCAGCAGGTTTTTTCGAGCTCTTTAAAACTGAAATTGGGGAAGAATCGAACTCTTAAGTTGTGACTATCTGGCAGTATATCAGGCAGTACGTCAAGTTTGTGAGACGCCTCCCATCACGGGAAGCATAGGGCCTAGAAACCCCAGTCTAGCCTAGCGGCCAGCGGCATGTATGAACGGTTGGCTGTGCCATTACCGGCAGAAGCGCAAGAACAGCACGCACCGTCGCCGTTGCAAGGAAGGCAACGATAGAGGTCTGCGACGAGGGGGCATGCGCACCGTAGTTGAACCTATTCGATAGGTTTGTCATTCCTCGTTCCCAAAGTTTATGTACTGACGGCTAAATTTCTTGCATGGGCAGAACTCGCAGCTGAGCTGGTTTGATTTTTGAAGGTATGGACTCACTAGATCGGATGTCAACAGAGTATTGTGGACAGTCCTCTCATGGTGATCTTTGTGCTGTCAGCACAACTTTGCCTACAATCAGGGCTTCTCCCGCCACTTCTGTCGCGACAAGCCTTAATTTCTTGATGTTGTGATTTCGATGGTTCCTGGCTAAAAAGCACGATGTCTAGTTCTCTTTTGACTGGTGTTGCCGATGTTGCAAGTAGTTTCTGCAGCTGTTCTGCTGATTGCATGGCGGGCATGCTTAATAGTCGTGCCATCGCTTAAGTTGAAACTTTAGGCTTTTTCTTCTGCGATGTGTTCGGCAGATCACCATTGCTGGTCGCGCAATGGCTCCCACGGATAGCTGAATCTTACGAACATGGCTCAGGGCCCCCAACATTCTAACGTGGAGCCGCACCACCGTCGTGGTAAGAGGCCCCCATGACATGCCTGTCATAGCTGTTTTTTGCTCATGCTAGAGAGGGTGGTGTGCTGTCTTTGCGGGCCAGGGCCCCCCCGTCTGACTGAGTCCACCAGCCATTGCGTATCCCTGGTTAAACGAGGCCGAGTGGGAGCCCCGAACCCCTTACGACCGCAAACCCAAGCACTCATAATTTATAGATTGGGTTCCTTGAAGGGTAAACCCCAAGCCCTCGAGGGTTATGATAGTTACTGTGAGGGGATCGCCTTCGATACTTAGGATCAGCTTCGAGCTTGGCTCCCTCATGTTCCTGGGGGGTGGGCTCATGGAATGCCTGGAGAACGCCACTTGGCTAGGGTTCTAGGGTTTGGGCCTACCGTGGATACTGCTGATCCAGCATGACTTCCCAGATAGATCTTAGGTCCCGGGGCTTATCCAAGTTCAGCAGCATGGGCAGGGTGGGGAGGACCATGCTGTCTAGCGGATTCCCGAGTTCCGCATTTTCTTGGCCGCTTGTTTGGTGGCATTGGTGGGTCTTGGTACAGTTCGCGAGAGAGTCAGAGCGGGGGAGGCGGTACCAGACTACGCAAGGCAACAGGTGCTGGGGACATGAGGGTGTAGGCTCGTTAAGTACCCACGTCCTAGTGCAAGCTAGTCTCCGCTAGGCAGGCAGGAGCCACAGATTTCAGTTCAGTCTGAGTCCGTTTCATGTTCAGGCACAGTTTCGAGTGTCAGCTGTAGTAGTGGCAAGGGCGACAGCACTTGCAAGTGACACTGGCGCAGTGGTTGCGCGCTGAGCATGAGGCTCGTAAGCCCGTGTGCATCCTAAGATCGTGGGGGTTTGTCCCTCAGCCCAAAGTGAAGAAATCACGGTACGGTGCTGTTTTGGTACGCATGAGTCTTGGCATGTTGAGTGTGGGGGGGCAAATCACGTTTGGAGCTTTGCTGAGTCTGGGCTCTGGTGAGCACGAAATGCCAGGTCCCCTGCCCGTCCTGAAGGTTTGAAAGATACAAAGCTCCGGGCCATTGCCAGAAAATGGAGCCTTCCACCCTGCCATCTCCAAGGCGCACTCACTAGATGATATCGCATCTTCCCTGTAGAGGCTTGCGTTCATCTGTACTTTATGTAGCTTGGCTTGACATAGCCATGGACAGACTCCGCAGACCAGAATCCTTCGATGATGTGTCTGCAGAGGGGCTGTTCCGTGCCAGCACCGTGCCGGCGATCCTCGCCAAGCAGGGAGCCATCTTCATGCAAGGTTTGCCAGGTCTCCTCGAAGCAGGTGGCTTTCGCTCTGCGAAGATTCCGACAAAGCAGGAGGTGCTTCAAGCAGGATCCTTCATCTTCGAATCCTCTTCCTGCGCCGACTCGCAGGTGGACGTTTTTGTAAGCCATTGCTGGAGCTCGGGCCGGGCGAAGTTTCTGGCGCTGTGCCTCTACTTCAACCTGACAGCAGCTGTCCTCTGCTCCCTGACTGCCTGGCTTCTGGCTATAGCGGGCATGATCGCCTACGTGCATGGAGAACCCGCAAAGCTTGGGGGCAACCACTTCTTGCTGCCCATCTTGGTTCACTTTCCGATCGTGGTTTTTCTCGTGGTCTTTCTTTTCGGCCAGCATGCTGTGCATCGCTTGCGGCCCATATCGGTGTGGGTGGACCGGGCATGTATTCACCAGACAGACCACGACTTCAAGCATCGTCAGATCCAAGCGCTCCCTGTCTTCGTTTCCCGGTCCTCCTCCATGCTGGTGCTGTGGGATGACAAATACTTCCGAAGGCTTTGGTGCCAGCTAGAATTGGCTACCTTTGCAAAGCACGGTGGGGCTCAAGAGGTACAGTTCTTGCCGCTTTGGATGGCACCGTGGCTGCTGTCAGCACTTGTGGTGAATTCTCTGGTGGCTGTTCTCTGGAGCATGCTGAATTATCGAAGGCCTCAAGAATTCCTCATGTCTATCACAAGCTCCTGTACCATGATGTTGCCACAGGGCTTCCTTGATTCGCCATGGGGTTTTTTGGTGTCAGACACGATTTGGAGTGTGCTGCTTGGCACGACTTTGGGCATGCTTGCATCGATTCCTTGGACCATCGCCTGCAGAGCCAAACTGCAAAGCCACGAGTTGATGCTGCAGCAGATGGCTTCCTTCGAATGTCGGGCAGCAGAATGCACGATAGAGGCTGACCGGCTCCTTGTGGAACCGCAGGTCCAGACACTTTTCAAGTCGCGACACAAAGAAGAACCGGTGGTTCAGGCGGCATCCTCTCCTGGAACCTACGAACACCTGCAGACAGAATCGGGTGCCGATAGTAGTGTTGCATCCTGGGTGCCATCCACTACATACCAGGTTGGTTCCGAGACTACGGCGATCCTACACAACAGTGTGGCCAGCGCTGAAACTGATCAGGAAGCATTGGACGCTTTCAACAGCTACATTCGTGGTCCCCTTCGTCGTGCGGTGATGGAGAGTGTCGGAAACCAGCTGCATGTGCCTTACCGCATTTGCTTGGTAGCTGCTTTGCCCCTGATCTTGTATTCCCCTGTGGATCTTCTCCAATGCGATGTCGATTGCAGGTCCCGCTTGCATGTCCCCTCCCTCGAGGACGGCTTCCGGTCGGAGATGTTAAGCTGGTTTGTTGTCATATTTTTGGTGTTTCCCATCTTCTGTCCGATTCTTCTTCGCATGCTGAAGCATGCCTTCACCGTCCAATCACAGAAGTTGCAACAGGTGTTGGCAATTCTCAGCGCCGTCTTGACCTTTACCTATGGTTATCTGTGCGCTGGAGTGGTGGATGGACTTGTGTACAATGTCTTCCAGCAAGGATTGGTGGGCTCGGTGCCTGTCTTCGCTCTGCTGGTAATCCTTCTCCTATTGCAGCTGCGATACCTCTTCGGCACTGGCCCAGCAGTCCCAAGCACTTCGGGAGATCCGGTAGATAGCACATACCGGGCTCTGCATGCAGAAGACGACTTCAGCATCTAATGTTTCATGCAAATGCCTTACACAAGGCCTCTGCTAGCAAAGCGGGGCTTCACTTTGTCAAGGCTTTTCTCGAGTCGGTGCGGCTTAAGGCCCGCTGCATTCGTGGCAATCCGATCTGGTTAGAGCAGCTGTCTGAACCTTAAACAAAGCCCCGAGGTTTCAAGGCCAGGGCTTAACGAACATAGGTGCCTGCATGCTGTGTGAGATTGGTTCCTAAGGGTTCCCCCAGAACCCTATGCTAATCAGTACGACCCTTGCATTACCTTGGGAAGGACTTGAGTCTTGACCCCCGACCTGCACGCAAATGTAAACACCCTTGAACTGTTAAGCCCTAAACCCCGATAGCTGTTGGTATGTTTGTTGCGGCTTGCTTTCACGTATCGCCGTCCGCTCGTTTGTGTTGAACCTGATGCGTGAAGCCGTGCTAGCACTGTGCGAGTGTGCGACGGAATCCCACCTCCGCAAATCTGGCTGGGGGGTGACATCACATGCAGACGCCAAACAGGCCCTGAAACAAAAAAGCACCTCTGCCAAGAACGTCTTCACTACCTGCTCTTCATCGGACCAGGGTCAGACCCTGAGTTTAGAGGAGAGGACCGAAGTGGAGGTAAAGATCCCCTCAAGCCTTTGGTGCTTGCCTTCAGGTGCTTGTTCACCTTCTGTGGGGACTGTGGTTGTACTTGCTTCTAAATGCGATATTCGGAATTCGGCCTCGAAGAAGCATCTGCTGTCTGAACTGGCGCTGATGCAACCTTGGGAAGGAAGAATGTCATGAGGACGAGGATGTGGGCTCGATGACGAGAACGAGGATGATGCTGTTGGGCGCTGGCGGTGGTGATGAAGCTGTTACAGTGTTGTTGATGATGCTGCTGTAGTGGTGATGGCGGTGGCTGAGGTGATCAAGTTGACGATGGCGCTGCAGGTCGTGAGTCGTGCATGATAAAGATGATATGCCTCGTCGATAGCGACTCGATGGTGGTGGTGATGATGGATCGAAATTCAAGCCGAAGCCCAAGAAGGCAACTCTGAGCCAAGCATGTTACCGAGGCTGGTGGGGCGCCATCTTCAACACCCTGGGAGGTTTGGGCTTCCTCGACGCCTGGCCGCTGGAGTTCCAGGGGCGGTTTAGGAATCAAGGTTTGGGCTCTGAGACGCTCTGAGGCTGCGGCCTGTAGGTAGAAGTGTTTGGGTAGTTTTATTTTAAGGCTTGTGGGTCCTGAGCGACCCACACATGCTGAGACTCTGTTGGTAGCAGCAATCGGAAATGGGCACGCTTGTCCTGACCATCCATGCTGTGCACTTTCAACTCAAAAGCGTGGTCGAAACGGAGAGCGAAGTGGAGAGAGACGCCGATGAAGCGAAACAGACGGTGCTCATGTCCGCTCGAGATTGGTGCTACGCTTGGCTTCGCCCCTGGCTATGACTATGAAGCGAACTTCAGCTACGGCCGCTCGGCACTCACCTGTGGCGCTGTCACAGAAGTCCAGACAACTTCTCAAGCTTTATGACCTGTATCACCTTGTGACTCTCAGCTGAAAGAGTTGCTCCCGACGACAAGGTACGGTGGACTTCTGAACTTCTTGTATGACAGAATGCCTAGTCTCGGATATGCTCGAGGTTGTGCGGTGTAAACCTCGAGCCCTCTGCCCGTGCTTGTGATGAAGACTCGTATCGCTGCTCCTGCCCCAGGGCACGAGAAGTCGTTCAAAGCTGTGGAGATGTGGCATCGTCATGCATGGTCTGCGTTCTCATCGTAGGAAATCTGACATGGGGATGTTGGATTTGGACGTGGCTCGGGGGCCAATAAATGGTTCGGAATGGTTCGTACATATCGGACCAGTTCCACACACAGGTGCACATGCCGCAGGAATCGTAGGAGGGATGTTCACTGGAGCCGTGGCATGGGCGCTCGATGCACACGCAGTCGGTCCACTCGTCGATCTGTCATTGGATGTCACAGAATGACCATGGACGGTTGGAATGTTCGGTTCAGCAGCTCGCCATGATAAAGTGGTCTTCTCTGTCTCTGTCTCTGTCTCTCTCTCTCTCTCTCTCTCTCTCTCTCTCGCTCGTTCGCTTTGCGTGTAACAAGATACATACATCCATGTATGACAAGATGCACTATCTTCCTGGGAGCATCGTACGTACACCCTTTGCGCATGCATGTAAGCATGCGTTTATGTGTGTATGTACATAGATACGTCTACACAAGGGTTCCTTGCCCAAGTCATGTTCCCACAAAGCTGGATGCTAATGTGGCAGTGGCCACATCGATGTGACACAAGAATCGGAAGCTGTGGGACCCAGATATGGTGTACGTACAAACTAACCTAGCCCAAGCTCGACGAAGGCGTCGGCTCCTTCATCTTCGCCATGGGGTAGGAGCCCCGGATGGTCGTCTGAGATCGTGGTCGTGATTTCTCCCGGGCCGACAGAAATCTAGAGCCTGGCACAGCCTAGAAGAGTTCGTTTAGGTTTAGGCTGCGCGCTGGGACTTGTTGTCGTCGGAGGTTGTTACTCACAGCATTGCAGTAGCGGTTGCGACTTCGTCATGACTCTTTGCTGAACGCCGTGATTGCATCGTTGATGATCTGGGGCGGATGATGAGGATTGTGAGTACGGAAACGGAAAGGGTCGTCACGGTCGTCGTGATGATGACGATTTTCGAAGACGATGACGATGAGCATTTGGCGTGGAAGATATGCACCTCAAGACAATGATTGGTGTAGGTTGTATATATATATATACATATACACATCGATGTCTATATCTGTATATAGTTATGCATGTACCTACACATACATGCATACATTCGTGTCTATCTATCTATCTATCTATCTATACACACACACAGATGCCATAGTCTCCTGGCAGCCTCGGCAGAGCGAGAGGGTAAATATGGATTTGTTTGTGTGTGTGTGTGTGTGTTGGTTGTATGTTGCTCTTGACATGTGGCGTTTGCAGTCCTTGAGGGTCTGATCTGATCTACTCGCAAGCTCTGAACCTCGCCCAAAGCCCCTCCCCAGGTCGGGCGTGCAAATCGTGATGTGGAAGGACAGAGATTTTGTCGTGCGACCGGCATTCCTGGTAGGTTCTAGGACACGATCTAAGCCAATTTCTCAGAGAAAATGTTGCCGTAGCCCCTTGAACTTCCAGAGTACACCGGTTCGCAAGGCGTCACTCGAAAGGCCCGTCCAGTCTGCCGCAGGGCCGATTCCGCAAGCATTGCTATAGAAGCTTCCTTCGGGTTCCTTACTATATTTTCGTATGTTATGCCCCAGACCCCTAGATTCCACGCAGGACGAGCAGTTTGGCCTCACCTTCTTGGCTGTCCTCAATGATGGCCGGCCAAAGGTCCTCACAAGCCAGAAGGAGCTCGAGGAGGTCAGAGCTTGCACAACTAAGTAAAATAGATGGAGGTTTTGACAACGAAAATACATATATATATACACATACATGCATGCATACATATGTAATATGTAAATAAATATATATATATATATATATGTATATGAGCGCGATCTCCAAACCAAGCAGATCAAACAGGCCTCACCTCCAGCGTCCGAGTGTGATCGCACGAAACCCCGGCAGTTGGGCTACGGTTCCAGAAGATGAATCTAGATCATCAAAACTCCCCATCGCATTCTGCAAACATCTGCGAACCAAGCCGTGGGCATCGTAGTCAAGCATGTTGTGCCTTTCACAGTCTGGCAGCATGGTTTCGATCATGGCCACAGCTCTTGGGACAGACGCTGTGCCACCTTCTGTAGTAGCTACGGAGCTGTGGGGCGCCAACGCATTAAGGTAAGCATGCTTGCAGCCTTTGGTTCCTTGTTGATACTCATACGAGATTGCTTCGCCTGCTTCTGCTGCACTTGCTGCTGCCCTTCCTCTTTTCTTTTTTTTCGCTACTTCCACGGCTACTGCTGCTAATGCTGCTGCCACGAGTCGTCAGCTTGGTTTTGTCGTCGTTCTCGCAGCAGCAGTCGTTGCAGACCCGTTTGAAGCAGCCAAGGTTATGGTGTTAGTAGCAGTCTTAGATGGTGGTTATGGCTCAGTATGGCACGGCAATTCTCACAGGGAACCACTTTCTGCACGAGTAGCTGTAGCAGGACGAGTACTGTATTAATGGTAATCATTTCGTGAGTTCTGGTGAGTTTTATGTGTTTTGTGCCGTCGTCAGTTGTCAGTGCGTGCTAGTCTTTGAACGGGTGTTTAATTCGGATTAACAGCGGGAGAGACAAGTCCCGTGACGAAGCCAACAACGAAGTGCATTGGAGTGCTTCTTGCAGAAGCGAGTTGGGAGAGTACTTCCGTTAATGATGATGGGCGTCGCGAGAGCAACCACACAAAGGTCGTAGTGGCAGTGGTGATCAGTTTCAGGCAATTGTCGCAATTTGAAGCTCGAATCAGGCTTCCACCTTCACCCCCACTGGCACCATCTTCATCATGCCCTTGGGCAGCCTGATGTGTGTTCTGGGCTTCAAGGGTCCGGGCGAGGGTTTCAATCAACTTTCACGGGCGCAGGCCCGTTCTCCGCCATGGTTGTCTGGACCTCGCTACAGCAAAACAACAAGACTGGCATGCAGTTGGGGGTTTCGGGATTGACGGCTGGTTGGCAGAAGCTAGAACCTAAAGCTCTGTGGTGTCGGTTGCTGGGCTGTTCAGTCAATTCCTGCAGATGTCGACCCCAACGAGCAATGAAGCATCTGGTGTTTCCTTTCATGTTGCTCTTGGGACTGAGGCCTCTTCTAGGTGTTGTTGACCGGTAGCGTGCGGAACGCCCCACCCAGATCCGTAGCCCTCTCTCACCAAGGATTTACTGCTTTGCATCAGCTTTGAGCGCCACTTGCTTCAAGGGTCGGCCGGAGGTGCAAGGTAACTGTGGGGTTTTGGGGGTAGGATAGACTTGGACCGAAGTTATAGCAAGGGCAAGGCAGCTGCACGTTTAGAACTGTGGTGCACAGCTTTTGCCGCTACACGCGTGGATGGGTGAGCCCACGGACCCAAGCCCCACAAGGCGAAACAGACAACTCTGACCCCGGAATCTTAAACCGGCTGCCATGTAAGAGGTAATGAAACCCTGACGGTGACAGATGCACACAAGTAGTGGCTCGCTCATCTTCAGAGCTGTGTAGGCCAAAGAGTTCGTGCGTCTTGAAGGGATCAGGGCATTATGTTCTCAGGATAAAGTACATGACGATATAATATACCACAATATACCTTACAATGTGATTGATATGATATATATATATATGTATGTATGTATGTATGTATGTATGTATGTATGCTAGAATGTTAAGATTTGCAGGATTTTCACGTTGCTGAGCCCTTTGGGGGGGATCTGTTGGAGGGTCTCTTGCAGGTCAGGGTCGCAGGCCTAGGGTTGAAGGTTTTTGTCCTGCCGAGCCAAGGCTGATGAATCAAAGCTAATCATGAAGACCCCTATATGGGTTATAAAATGCCCTTATGTAGAGGAACCCACGGATTACCCTTATATCGGTTATAAAATGCCCTGATGTAGAGGAACCCACGGATTCTTCTCGAAGTCTAAGTGGGCACCAAGTTCTACACCGTGACCATCGCGTTGACGGCCGTGACACTGCAAGCTGAAGTGGGCCTGGCGCTCGCAGTTTGGCAGCAAAGCACAATAATGAAGCGCAGCAATCACAAAATCGTAGTACTAATAATCAGAATGGTAACATTTTGTTTTTGTTGTCTGTCGTAGTTGCTGTTTATTCTTGACTGCCTTGTTTTTTGTTTTAAAGGAAGAACTTCCTGGAGCTGCAGTGCGAGGCCCATCAAGGCCCCCAGAGACCCAGCTGCCCCAAGACAGCGATTCTGGACTTCAGGCTTTGGGCTCAAGATCCCAATATATGATATAGTAAAGTACATAAACCTGGCCGAGCGCTGGAGAACTGGTCGACCTCCGGGCATCCTTTGAGGTTTCGTTCGGGGTAGTCCGTGCGGCCTTCTCCAACGCTCCGCTAGGAGCCGGGGAGCCGGCGCGGGATTGCAGACTCCGAAACCTGTACTGTACTGTTTGACAGTGTGGTGTTGGGCTTTGTCAGTGCGGAGCTTGTGAGCTGCCTTGGTTACTCCCCAACAACCTCTCAGTAGTCCGAAATGAGCTCCCCGTGGTGCGACTCGTCAGCTGGGCGGGTGGGAAGATATAGTATAGTTAATAGTGGAATAGGATATAAATACTAGTATACCACAACATAATACATAATAGTATATTCGAATATAATGGCTAACATGCTGGCATACTGTGCATTCGTAAGATTCGGCTTGTCCGGCTGCTGCGTGTGCTGAGGTCATTTCCAATGCCATCAATGACTTCCTACCGTGCCTTCAGCTAACTATAGACTTAGAGTATCAGTATATAATAGAGTCAATGGGGCTTCGAGCCTGTTAAATGCATGATGCATCTTGTTTTTCCAACAGAGTCTCGCAAATCAAAACTGGAATGAGCTGTTTGCAGCAACATGTTGGTTCTCGGCCTGCATCCGATCGAAGGGATGGCGCGTTCGAGTTTAGTATTCAGGCTGTTCAGACAGTAGTGTTCCAAGTCACTGCTTCTCGGACGTAGAAACGGAAGTATGTTTCATCTCCGACCGTTGTACATTGTAGGCAGCAACATGCCGGTAGCTTCATGGAAGCATCATGGGCCGGCCAAGGTGCTTATTTGCCCACATCATGCTGGCATTGATGCCTGGCTGTAGCTGAATGGTTTGGTGCGCTTTAGGGCCGGTGTTTGTTGTGAAGCCGCCGACTACACATGGGTACCTTTTTTCAGAACGCCTCGGGATCAGGGTGTCGAAAACACTATGCACTATTTTGTTGCAGTTCCATGGCGGCTTGTCTTGTTAGACTGGGCGCCCGACCCCGCGCCCCAAACAAAAAGCAACTGGTGAAGGTTTGCGTGGTTTGTTCGAGAAGAGAAGCCACACTTTTTGTACGTGCTTGGAGTTTAAGCGGTTCGTCTCGCGTTTCAGGATTCAGTGCACCTCAGCCTCAGACCGAAAAATGTACAGATTTATGTGTAGCTCCCGATTGTAAATAGAAGCAAAATTGAATAAACTTATACCTACATGCTTGTAAACGAACATGTGACTGCGACCGTTGGAGTTCCAGCAGTAGGGTTCTTCTGGCCGGGCGGCCTCCAATCAAGCCTGTGGAAAAACACTTTCTCGGGCTTGAGGCATTCTTTCGTACTTTGAACGGAAGAATGTGTAGGTTGGAGCCCCAGCCGAAGCGGGATGTGGTCTCGCTGGATTCCTGAAAAAACAGTTTTATAATAGTAGTATAATAATATCATAGAGGATGGCAGAACTACGCCAGTTCTAGCTTAAGGACGATTGAATATCTTATGCCGGCGAACCTGTCTGGAAGCCTTGTCCTTGCAAAGCCTTGGGCCAAGGTAGTGCAGTGCCAGATTCGAAAAAGCCCTCTGAAGCTGTCCACACCAGCCCTGAAGCTGGAAACACCACCCTCCCTTCCAAGGAACTCCGCTGTCATCAAATCGCACCTCGGGCATTATTTTGTAGGGGTCGGGTTATGTCTAGGACAACACTGACATAGAAACTGGCCTAAGTCAACGCAGTGATGCGGCTCCCACTTGAATTCCTCAACTTATTTCGCCTCGACTGCGCAGGCCCAGTCGGGTTCGCTGCAGCCCTGAGCCTAGGCCCAAGATGTCTCCCTTCCGTCAGCTGTACTTCGCGGCGCGCATCGTCGCGATTATCATGGCAGCTGGCTCAGGGGGGCGAGCTTGGGCAATGCAAGGGCAAGGGCTATTTTGCTGTTTGCGTGCGACTGCATGCTCTGAAGGTTTATCAATAGAACGGTAGCCAATTTCCGGGGCAGCTAGCTGTGCCGGCTCTTTGCAGAAGCAACTCGTTCATCTCTGCTTGCTGTTTGCGCAAATTAGCATGGCAATGGGCTATTACTCTGCAATGTAGGATGCAGAGGGAGGTGTAGCGGCGGTGTTGAGAGTGTTAGCGATGCAAGTTTGAGGCCTGCGGGTCTGTTGCAAGTCCTGGTTAGGACTGTCTTCCTACTGGTAGCACCGGAATCCGACATGCTTCCGTCGTTTGTGGACAATCTGCTGATCTAGGTCATCAACTCTGCGTGTGCCTTGTCTGGGTTAAGCACAGCAGCGGTGTCATGTGCAACAAGTGCGCTTCAGGAGCACGATGGAGGGACCCGACCCTCGGTATAGAATCAAATTTCAGTATGCAGCGCACGTGCGGCGTGTGCCGTTTTGAAACAATTGAAATTGCAGACTTGTGCTTCGTGCCGATGCAGAGGCGCAATAGTTCCCGCCGAGAGTGCCAGGCCGCATCTTCGAGGCAGTCTACCTGGCCAACTGGGAGCTGCATCACCCAGGCGAGTTCACCACAGGCCGGGTAATTCAGCTTGAGACCCTGTTGCTCGGACCTTTGAAAAAGCAGGCCCAACCAACAAATGGCCGACTAGAGCCCTTCCTCTCGCAGGTCAGGGAAAGGTTTGAGGTGGGGAACACTTTGAAGACAGTGCAACGCATACAAAGTCGTAAGCAGAGTCCGACTTGTTGAACCATGCTGTTGGGCGTCTTCACTCTGCACACTTGGGTGCCTGCGCTCAGGGGCAGAATGCAAGCTCGCGCACCTCGCTTCCCTGTCTTGAATGAATTGCGCGCCACAGCTCTTTGAACTGTTCATGGGCTTACCATGCAGACGGAGCATGTGTGCTTGTAGCGTACTGGGTGCAGCCTGCTTCCCTACGAAGCATCGATTAGTTAAACTCGTTCATGATAAATGGCTTAAAGTCGCTGTTGAGCAGTAACCACAGTAGCGACGGGAGACGAAGACCCAAAGTAGCAGTAGCGTTGCTAGATACAGTAGCCTGAGTACAGAAGTGATAGCAGTGGCAGAAGCAGTAGCCCACCTTCGCCTTAGCAGCAGCAGCAGCAGCAGTAGCAGCAGTGGTAGCAGTAGTGACAGTGGCACTGGCAGTGGCAGTAGTAGCGGTAGTGGTAGTGTTCGTGGTAATGGGGATAGTGGTGATGGTAGTTGTCGTCGTAGTCGTAGTCGAAGTAGCCGTAGTAGCAGTAGTACTCAGTAGCAGTAGCAGTAATTGCAGTAGCAGCAGTAGCAGAAGAAGTAGAAGTAGTAGTAGTCGTCGTCGTCGTCGTCCTCGGCGGCGCGGCAGCAGCAGTAGTAGGCGTCGTCGTCGTCATAGTCGTAGTCGTAGTCGTAGTTAGGAGTAGTAGGAGCAGCAACAGCAGCAGAAGCAGTGTTTCTTGTTGTGGCAGTGGGTTTGTTGTTACTGTAGTAGCGCGCGTAGAAGGTATTTCCAGTACTCGTGTGTGGTTGTGGTAGGCTGGTAGGGGTTGTGGTAGGTAACAGTATTTGTTGTTGTGGTGGTAGTGCTTATGTGAGGTAGTCGTGCCGGTTGTGGCTTACGGGTTTAGGTGTTGAAGCCCGTTGGGTCTTCACAGAGGAAGGAGGAGGTATCAAGTGGCACATCAAGGGCCGTTAACTGATTACCTGCCGAGAATCCCCATCCCAAAAGCCCTTAAGGAAACTCGCTCCGCAACCCACAAGAGCCGAAGGGATCTTGGATCTGTGCAGATGGGGCACCTAATCCTCGATGTTCCTACAGAGGCATCTTCATGCCCTGGCTTTCAATCGCTTTGCAATTTGGGCTGCTGGGATCCCAATTTGCCAAAGCGATCTCGTAGCTAAATTCCTGCAGCCCGCTGCAATCGAGGGCAGAAGATGCCGCCTCATCGTTTAAGATGTTTTGCCAGATGTGACCTGCCTATATACCCTCGTGTCAAGCCTAAGCGGGGAGGCCATGAGTACCGCAGAACGATTGCGAAGACTCGTGGCTCGCACATCCTGGCATTCTGAGCGTAATCCACCTTTCTGGCCGTGCCCTTGTGCTGGTGCCGAGCGCACCAGGTATATAGGTCTTCAGTCAATCGGCAGCACAAACTTGACAACATGGGCATCACCGGGCATCTGAGCAGAAAAAGGGGTTGGAGGTGTGGCCGAGATATGTGATGAACCAAGAGAATTTGGGACCCTTTCTTCGTTTCTGCTCATCTTGCGTCTTCTTGAAGCAGGAGCCTCACCCATGTGTGGTAGGTATCTGCTCAGTCCTGTGAAAGGATGAACTGCTTGCCTCTGAAGAAACCGAGCCCTGTGCTTTATAGTTCGGCTGAAACCACAGTGAACCCCAGAAGGTTGGTACACAGATTAGGGCTACGGTGTGTTGGGATTCGCTATACTTCGTCTCCTTAAGGGCATCGGGCTCATGATTTTCCGACGTCCCCTTCCTTCTTCCTTCCCGGTTGAACGAAAGGAACTCGGTGAGCCGCAAGCGCTTCTTGCTTCCTTCAGACCTCAACATTTCTTCCCCCACAAAAATGAACAACTCCTTGCTGGGGAGCGCGGCAGCTTGAGCAGACCAGGCCGGGAGAGTGCGCAAATGCAGCGAGAGGAGGAGTGGCTGGCCGTGGACTCAGCCTTTTCATGGCAGAGCCCATTTTTGGCAGCTCTTCGGGCGATCGATTGGTTTCCGCGCAGCCAATGGCTTTACCAGATCTACACTGAAGAAGCGATAGTGACAGCCTGAAGGTAGGTTAAATGTGCAGCAAAGCACAAGTGTATACAAGTGTGCATGCATCGGACCACAGAGCTTCTTTTACGCGACTAGCTCCAGTACCAGCAATGGCTTTGCTACTGTGCGAAAAGTCTTACATGCTTCTGCCTCAGACTGACGCCTGCAAATCTAGTTTTCTCTGATCGTCGTGCACACGCTGGCAATGCGTGGTGCCCATGGCATCTTGCCTGCGGCGATCTCGGCATGCCCAGGCCAGCCTTGAGTGCACGGATGTCATGCGAGGACGATATCACTTGGGACTAGGGTGAAGGAAAGTGAAGACGGAGATACAGAGTATGCCGGGCACACCCTCAGTCAGTACTGATAAGTTGTCATGGAACATCGACAGCAACAACGACCAAACAACGACGACAACAACGGTACATCTGACAGACCCCCACAACAAGAACAGAAGCGGTGGCGGCAGCAGCAGCAGCAGCAATGGCAACAGCGGCGCGCACGCGCACAACAGGACAACCCCTGCATGCTCCTGCTCTTAGTCTTACATTTTCTCCTACTACTGCTACTACCTCTAGTACCTCTGCTACTGCTGCTGCTCCTACTCCTACCTCCTACCTCCTTGCTTCTCCTACCACTACTGCTGCTGATGCAGGACCTGAGAATGGGTTCAAAACCACTCTGCCTAGTTGTGCTGCTACTGCTACCGCCGTCGCCGCTGCTGCAGCTGCTGCTGCTGCTACTACTACTCCTACTACTACTACTACTACTACTACCACCACTGCTACTGCTACTGCTACTGCTGCTAATGTTGCTGCTGCTGCTTCTTCTTCATCTTCTTCGACTGCCCATGTTGTCGCGTTGTCAGTGCAGGTTGGCATCAAGGCAGCGGTGGTCTGTTTGATCGTTTGCTGGCATCTTGGGCCGAAGCCAGGGCTCGCTCGGCTTTCGAATCTGCAGTTTAGGGCCCTATTCCGGGCTTAGTGCATTGCAGTCCCTGCTCAAAAAAAGGGCCCTACTCAGACCGAAAGGGTTTTAGGGGCCCCAACAGAGCGGCGATATGGGCTGTGGGTATTGTGCCTACCTGATTTTTGGTGATGGAAGGAAGCCCCGAAACCCTGAACTTGTTTGGTTGTGAATGCTGACGAGCCATTTGAGCTCTTCACCTTTTCGTTCAAAGGGTGGTTTGCTTCTGAGGACCCATCTGCCAGATTCAACTTTAGACCCTGCCCCAAGGCACCTCGCAACACGTCCGCTAGGCAACTTTTGCCTACAATCATTTCACACCAAACATCGATCCCAAGAGTCAGGCGTGCGTGTCTCAAGCGCTATATCTATATCTATATATATATACATATGTGTAGATATCTGTATATCTGTATAACTATGTTTTTCCATACATGCACACACGAGAATAGATATGTATACTACACATAGTGGTCTCCATGTGCCAGCTTTCCTAGGCTGCCACCAAGAAGCCGCGGCTGGGTGTTGCCGGGCCGAGGCTCGGAGAGTTTCGCGATTCAGGGCCTGTAGAATATGAGCTTAGTGCATTGCAGTCCCTGCTCAAAAAAGGGCCTGTAGAATATGAGGCGTTTCGGGTTGAGATGTTTGTAAAACTCGGTTTGCGGCTTCTGCAGCCTGACTTGGGCTGCATCGTTACATGCGCTTGGGCATGCATGCATGCGTACATGCGACAGCCAGACAGACACAGACAAGTGCACACGACATGCACACATGCATTCAAATTTGTTGATCATTTGCTTGGGCATTCCGTTGCAACATTTTTAGGAAGGAATGTGCCCAAGCCTGGCGTGGTGTGGTATGCTGAAGTAGTTGTTGGGTTTGGGAGTGATGTTTGGGAGTGATGTTGGTTCGATTTAATTGCAGATGGCTTTGCCTGCCGGCTCCTCAAGCTCAAAGCTTGTTGTGCGCCAGAATCTGTTGAGCATGAGGCCAAGGAAGCACCAAGTTTAGAGGAGAGAGAGGGGGACATGATTCGAAGAGTACATTGAGTACTGCAGATGGTATTACCGTAATTTGGGGTCCTTTGGGATTTGGGCATGAAGGCTGTCAGGGCGAGCACGGCCTCAGTGAGAATTGCCTTGCCGGGAAGTAGGGGTGGTGCAAGTGAGCCCTTCGTACAGGGTAGAGGGCTACGTTTCAGTGGCTGCAGACCCGTGTGCTTATAGACAGAGTTTCGAGACTCTTCAGCACAATCCAGAGCATTGGTTCGTGCACAGCAATCCATGCATTGACTTAGAACTTGTGTCGGCTGCAAGCCGTAGGATATCACTGCAATTATCGCTCATTGGGTGCAGCAGTGAATCGCACTTTACTCCAAACTCCTGCCCCCCCTGTTCTCCCAAGACCGAGGGGGTGCAGTGGGGCAGCTGCTGGCCCGACGTGCTGCACCGAAGGCATTTTCGGGGCCGTGGGTGGCTGAGGAGGCACTCCAGATGTGATGATCTGATGGTCCACGATGCAACGAGCCATCCGCCAAGCTAAGTTGATATGTTACCCGCTAGGACCGCTAGGACCTCAGGAGATCCAAGAGTAGCCTTTGCCTCCGAAGGATGCACACATCAAGTAGCAAAGTTACAAGTCTGGTTCCGATCTGAGCTGTTGCGAACCTTTCAGCCTGAATGGTCAGGAAATGCGTAAGAGTGTAAGCCGTTTCTCAGCTAGAGATCGAGGCCCTGCAAACCTGCGCCTGATGGAAATAATGTTGCTGCCGTGCATGTATGAGCCCTCGAGCCTTAGCCATGCCCATCTTCAGGTTCGTTTGAGAGTGGTCCAGACTTGTACGGGACAAACACGTTGATCCCTACACCCGTGGCCCAAGAATTTGAGGAGGCTGGGGGCGACCTGGACATCGATGGCGAGCTGGAAGATGACTGGGGTGTTGTGGATGATGAGGAGGAGGAGGCATGGGCGGTTGCAAGAACCAGAGTAGGACCGATTGGTCTGACCATACGTACTATAGGACATGGACTTTGCCGGGATTCTGTCTCAGCCAGGGGTTTGCGAGAAGCCCGGGCCGGAATGTTTTTGTTTTCAACACATCGGCAGTCGACTTTCGATCGGGAGCTTGGCCCCTCGAGGCTGCTGACGACCCGCTGCTGGAGGAGTACATGCAAAAGATGGGCTATTCCCCCTTAGAGGAGGAGGAGGAGGAGCAGGAGGCCCCTTCATGGCAGGAGCAAGGCTTTGTGGCACTAATTTTGTGGTAGAAGCATAACTTTTCTTGACTTGCTTATCACATCATCATGGGTACTACTACTACTACTACTACTACTACTACTACTACTACTTCCTTCCCTTCGCGACGAAACATCCGTGGTTCGCCTCGCGTGCCAGCGAGCAGGCTTTACAGCCCGGCTGCCCTCGGCAGCGATGTGTTTTACATCCTCGTAAAAACTGGAATAAATCAGCACACCTGCACCGCCCCGACAGGACCAAGCATGCAGAAGACCTGGACTGAAGTCCCTAGATCGTGTGCTCAACACTGTGCCTATACAAGAAATAGATATGAGATAAATGGAAGTTGTCATCCAAACTCACATCTGGACACTTGTTCAAGAAAAGATCGTCATGATACATGCACCGCACTCTGCAGAGAATGATACCTGTCCAAAGCCACTCTCTCTAACTGTTGGTTCCGCCGGCTGCTGTACAACTGCCTTCCGGTCCCATCCTCAACTGCATCAGCTATGGATCTCAAGAGAAGGTTGCAGCTTCCACTGCACTGCTCCTGCATGAGAAGCAGAATGCACACATGACCTCAGTCAATGGCACCGATTCTCGCCGCATGAAGAAATCATTGCTGAGGGTGTGGAAGGCACTGAGCCGTCACAAGCACTCGAGCGAAACTGCATTGCATCGGATGCTTTCTCATCGCCTGGAATGGTCGCTGTGTTCTGGCCACCTTTATAAGCACTCTATAAAAACATCACCGGAATCCAAGCACAAAACCTGCACGCTGCAGTGATTCGACATGCTCCTCCGACAGACGTATTACTTGCCCCAAATGGTAAGCTATCAGGATCAAGCG
>CAJNJA010033686.1:0-16828 GCA_905231915.1 Symbiodinium necroappetens
GCTCCCCCTTGGTTTAGATACCTCTCAGCTACGGGCCGGGGGCTCGAACCACTCGTGGCTTGAGCCAAAATGGCTTCTCTCTCTCTCTCTCTCTCTCTCTCTCTCTCTCTCTCTACCAGCCATGGAGGTCAGGGCAGTCCGGGCCCTTCCCCCCCGCACGCGAACGCGCAGCTGCGGTTCTTTGCCGGTACCTTCTCTCTCTCTCTCTCTCTCTCTCCCTCCCTCTCTCTCCCAGGCACAAGACCCTAAAACCTAAACCCCTCCTGGCAGGTTCGGCCCATGGGGCTCCGAGGTCTGAGAAGCGCTCAACACGGGAGGATACCGAGGACCCCACCCTCGCCGAGGCTGCTGAACCTCGCAGAGGACGGTTTAGGGCTTTTGGCCTTTTTAGGGTTCAGGGTTTAGGGTTTAGGGTTTTAGGGTTCAGGGTTTAGGGTTTAGGGTTTTAGGGTTTTTTTTGCCTCCCACCTAGCTAGGACGAGCCCGCATTGCAGGGTACAATCCGAATATGAGGCGAGCACTATACAGGGTTCAACCTCCACACAAAGTCCGATTTGGCCTTCGTACGGTACCAAAGGGCAGCGCGGCAGCACCAATTCACATCACGCTATACACAGTACAAGTAACTCGGGCAAGGCTCTCACTCACTCAGTCGAGCGAGCACACTGCTATGATCTGCCACGCATGCATGCAAGTCAAAGCTAGGCAAAACCTGCAGCACAGATGACAGTGCAGTCGTTAGCGGTGTTGTTGCAGTCACTTCAGTGCATACCACGTCCAGCATCACTCCAGTTGCAGTCTATTCAGAATTAGGGCCCACTTCCGTCACGACCAAGCAAAAGCCGTCTCACGAATGCACAGGGTTGCACCAAATTGCTCCGAATTTCTCCAGCACCAAATTATTCCAGCCGAATGGTTTCTCCTCCTGCCGACTGGGAGAGGCAGAGGCCAGGCAGAACCACCACAATATTGCGGTCTGCAGCTACACCGAGGAGCGCTAGGTTCCAGCCAGGGAAAGAAACCGATGAAGACATGGAGCCAGATCACCGACGTGCAGCCACACCAACGTTGTTTGTTCACCAGGCACAAGGGCCCAGACTCTGTCAGTGTACCGTCTTGCCAGTAGACCACGCATCCAAGCGTCGCGATGGGTAGGGTTTTTTTTTGTTTCACTCATTCATTTAGCGGCTCTCCCAGAGTATCCAGTTGTTCCCAGCTTCATGGGGCCAATCCACCGAATAACAACATTCAGATTCCAGATTCCACCATGCAGGAAAAGCTTCTGCGACCCAGCGGCTGTCAAAGGCGTGCTCAACAGTAGCAAGGCTACCGCAGTCCATGGCAGCGACGGCGGGTCAACTTCACCGAAAAGTAGGACAAGCAGGAAAAGTGCACACCCCCACGAACCCTCGCGCCTGAAATTGTCACATGGGACCCCTGAAGCAGGCAGCACGGGTGTGCAAAGACGGGGCATTGACGAGCACGGTTGCGTGGCGGGGAGCAGTGGAATGTGGCGGTGGGCGGTGAGCGGGCCGCTTTTCGGTTGTTTCAGTTGTAGGGCGCTGGTGACGAGGCCCACGGAGCCCTCTCTCAGGAACCTTGCACTCTCAAATTACGAATTAAGAATTATGGCTGCAAAAAACAACTGTCAGGCAACTCACCGATTGTGCAATTCTGGTGTCACCAAGACAAGGTCAAAGCCAATTAAGAAGTATTGCAGAAAGCACTGCAAGTGCTAATTACTGTTCCCGAGCGGGGTGGAGGGCTGTGGGGATCAAAGGTCCCCCTAGGTCAGAGGGCGCTTCAGGTGCTTCGTCTTGGGTCGTCTGCTCCTGTGGCGAGTCCTGCTGCGCGTCGACATCCTGAATGACTCGGCTCCCCCGAAGCATCAAAGTGCTCCCGGCTGCGTTTTGCACACTGGCTCGGAAGCAGATTTCGAGGCTCTGTTGACCACAAGGTTCAGGTGGCTTATGGGGCGGAAGTGGGAAGCCATACATGGTCTGCAACTGTTCAGCAAGCTCAGGGTGGTGAGGGACATTCATGACACTCCAAGCTGTTAGCAAAAGACGTCTTGGACCTGCCCAGGGTGCAGTAGCATGTAGTTTACGTCTGGCATCAAGCAAGAGCGGTTGACTGAAGCAGTCCATGTTCGTGCCAGCAATCCTCTGACCATGTACTTCTCGAAACTCGGTTCCTGAAGGTTCAGCTACCCAGATTTCCCCACCTTCAATCTTTTCCAAGAGAAGAATAAAACTAAGCCCCAATCCATTCCTAGTGTCTCGATGCGGCGGCTTATCACAGTTAAGGCGGAGGCTGAGGGTGGTGAAGTTGTACCCGGGGTGCTGTTGCTTAATAAAAGTGCAAAGGGCGCGGGTACACTGCTGTAGTTGTGACGTGGCTACAGTAACCGAATGAGGAAGGCGAGGATTAGCACCCAGTACAATGAAGCGAGCCTTTGGGTTGGAAGCTTCTCGGGCCTTGTGACCATCATGTAAGGAATCCCAAATTTCAACCACATCCTCCCTCTGAAGTGCACAATTCCGGCCTGAGCGACAATTCAGAATGTACCCGAGCGTTTCGGCAACAACATCTTTAGGGTCACATTGGAGTCTACTGCTCAACAGCCGCGACTGCTCGGGGGTGAGGCCATGATCTTCGGGCTGGCTAGAAGGGAGTTCAGGGCACGAAGCACAACGGGGACGGTTGCGGGGTTCGGCAACGCCGGTGTCATCGGCAGAGTGCTCACGCTTCATTTCGCGAGAAAGCTGTTTTGATCCCTGCTCGGCTTCAGCGGGTGGCAGGTAAGTCAAGCAATATACTGGAGAGCGCTAACCAGGAAGATCCCAGGAGCAGCTACAATCCGCCATCTTTTTGTTGACCCGAAGAGTCGATCTGTCTGGCACTTGGCTTATCGCGTCACCGATTATAATGCATCAAATTATCAATTAAAAATTAAGGAATTACCAATTTGATTGCACTCAATTCGGCAGCAGAATTACAAGCAGGTAATTACCAAAAACGAATTTTTTGGGGAATTCCGAATTGCTCAACATGCAACGGTAATTCAGGGTGCATGCAATTAGTGCAAAAGTAGCAGCAGCAGAGGCATTAGGTTAGTGCAAGTTTTCAAGCAAAATTTCGCCAGGGATCCTTACCAATCCGACTTGGGCGAGAGTGCAAGAAGTATGTTACAGGGTGACGAAGCCGTGGCGATTTGCACGAGGCGTCGGCTGTGATTGCAAAAAGCCTCGAAGATTCAGGCTGCATAGCTGAGCAGCTCCAAAGCAAGGCTCACACACACAAACCTCGAGAAGCATGATGCGAGCTCAGCTAAAATTCTGCCTGGACAGCAAGCACCTCAAAAGCTCGTCCGTGGAGACGTGCTGGAGTTGCGAGTTGGTGGGGCGAAGCTCAAAACGAATAGGCTCCTGCGTTCTCTGTACAGGCATCAGGTGTTCTGACAATCTGAGTGGAATTCCAGCATCAACCGCCGGTCCCAACGTAGGCACCGTCGTAGCCTGTGGCTGTGTCTGAGGCTGCGTAGAGGGGGCCGACGCGGTGCTGGGCGGGTCCTGGCTCGGAGGCGTTCGCTTTGGGAGTTTAGGCAGGCGCTCCAGGACCGTATTGGTGTGGTCATGGACCAGGTTGATCGCCTCCTTGAGCTGCTGGCACATCTCTGAATTGTCATTGCACGTGTCCGTGATGCCCATAATCATGGATTCGAGTCGCACTAGTCTGTCTTCGATGTTGTTGGACTGCTCCTGCATGTTGTGGATCACCGGCTCCACACGCTCGTTGACCTTATAGGCCGTGGCCAGGTAGTCTACGGTGTTTTGAAGTTGGTCCAGCGCCGTCTTCATACTCGGGACCATCGGCCCGAGCGAGTTCAGGCCATTCTTGGTGTGGCCCACATGTTGCTTGAAGTCAGTGACGAAAGCATCCATTCTTTGCTCCTGCTTTGTCTTGGCCACGTGGATGTCTAGTGACAACTGTTTACATGCAGAGGCTATGCCGTCCGAAACTGTGTCGACCTTGATCAACTTGTCCTTGATCTCCTTGGTCTCCGTTTGTACACAGCGAACGATGTCCTGTGCTTGGCGAAGAAGTCCGTCAATCTGGGTTTCCAAGCTTGCGAACCCCTTCTTAGTGTCCAGGGCACGGGCTTGTTGTCCAGCTTCGAGGGCACCGGTTTTCACGCCTCCCATCTGTAGTTCTGTGACCCTTGGTGCCATCGAAGCTACCGATTCGAGCACCTGGTCCTGGTTCACCTTTGCCGACTGAAGCAGGTCTTGGATCTCCTCCAGGCGGGCTATGGCTTGCTGCGCTTCCAAAGTTCCCATTAACCTGGTCAAGGTGGTGGCTTGCTGGGATATGTCGAGCAGCTTGGCATCGATGCACTGGAAGACCGCATGATCCGACCCTGTTTGTGTGCCGGTTGCGTCTCCGGGGTCCGAGCCAGTTGTTTGCATTCCCTGCAATGCTTGGTTCACGGTCTGCACCTCGCTACACAGCTGGAGGACTCGTTTGCGAAGGTAGTACTGTCCTCTGAGCAGAATGAAGTAGCAGAAACCGAAGAGCAAGACACTCGGAAGCACAAACCATCCAAAGTTGGAAAACACGTCTGGCTGTGCTAGGACGCTCGCCACCTCGAGGACTCGTTCAAGGCTCTCCACCGTGCCTCCGCTCGCGGGTGGCTGCTCCACGGATGCCATGGCTGAAAGCGGGGGAGTGCAAAGCTTGGGCTATCGGTTTGGGCAGTGCGACTATCGTCAGCAGGTCTCGTTGAGTGTGATTGGCAGTGGACCAATTTCAGAATTCCTACCCGTCCTGCCCCCCCCCTCCCCAGGACACAGTGGGCATAGTAATGAAGAAGCGCAATGTGAGTGCTCACAACCATCGGGGAAAAGGGGGCGGCGCATGCTGGGGCAGGGTCAGAAAAACTTTGCTGAAGTTAGCAGTGCGATACAATGTTCGGTCATGTCTAAAGGACATAGCTTCTTTAGCGGCTTTGTCTGTCAACGTGTTGAGGGGGTGTCCGTTATGGCCTCTGACATGCGAGGTCGAAGTATATAGGGAAATATGCTTCCACAGGTGGCAGAGCTCCAGTCGGTCGTGGGGGTGGGAGGAAAATTGGGAGTGTTCCTCCAAGGATTGGAGAACATACATAGAATCAGTCATAAACAGAAAATGAATGTCTGGAACATAGGAGTGAGCCTGACGAATCATTTTAAAAGCCTGAATAGCAGCGCGGAGCTCCGCGCGAATATTGGTACAAGGACCTTGAATTTTGGACTGGGCGATGGTCGCTTCCCAGAGGGGGGCATATGGAGCAAGAAAAGAGACCGCTAGAGACCCAGTATTGTCACGACTGCTTCCGTCTGAACAGACCCTCAACATAGCTTCCTCATCATGACAAGCCGGCGAAGAAACAAATGTAAACGACGAATCGTAGTCAAGTTCAAAAGGGGGCTGCCTAAAGGGGAGAAGAGAAAAGGACTCATCGATCTGAAGTAAAGAGCGACGACCTAGATCAACCCGAGTGAGGTCAGGGTAATAAGACAAAGGTTCAAGACGCTTGAATTTCAACCACGACGAAACGAAATTTTTCCAGGCCATGCGGTCCAGAGCGCAGATTTCCCAGAAGGGGTGTGAGCCCAGACCCCGGTGTTCCTCCCACTGAAGTTGAATAAAACGATAACTGTTGGGCCAGAAGCCTAATTGACGGCGCTGAGTTCGCCAATTTTGGTGTAGCCATGCAGTATTACGAATTTTAAGGACCAGACAAATTGGCGAGAAACGGGAAAGATGGATCCTAGCCGCGTGGCCCCAGTACGACATGAAAGCAAGCGCTTGAATGCCGGACCAACTCTGGTGTTGAAGAACTTGAGCAACCATTTTACTGGCGCGCCTACGGACCACCCAATTGACCGACGAGGACAAGAAAGGATCCGAAGAGAGACCACACAGAGAAGTGAGCAAAGTGGTATGCATCACATTTAGAGCTTTAACAACAGCAGTGACTGGTCGCACGCAGGGGGACATCCAACGCCATTTGGAAGTGACATAAGTATTAAGGAGTTGGAGACGTTTGCGAATAGGGGCAGCTGGGCGACGAAGAATGCGGTAGTAACCCCAAAAAGTCTTATTGGCCATAGTAAGGCGCGCGCCAAGAATCGTCTGGCAGTTGAGATCAAACCCCATGAGGATGCCCAAAAACTTAAAAGCACGCACGGGGTGAATAGTAGTGGAACGAACAACAATTGGCCGGGGGGCAATGTCGGGAGAATGGATAAATTTGCACTTATCCAAAGCGAGCGACAACCCGATCGAAGCAAGGAGGTCTATTACGCCCTCAAGTAGGCGACGAGCTTGCTCGACAGAAGTAGCCAGTAATATTATATCGTCCGCGTAGAGTAAATTAAAAAGTTTTTGGGGCACACCATCGGGAACTTCCGCCTGAATCCACGTATTTTCAGAAATCCCCCAGCGAGTATTGAGAAAACCCAGGAAATAGTCCAAAGTCCTGCCGAAAATCTCTGCGGAATAGCTGGACCCTTGAAGAAGGCCTCTATACAGCTTCTGTTGCCAGGAAGAGTCAGCAATACCAACAATGACACGGGAATGGACAATAATTCGAAGGAGAACAAGTGACTCAACGTGGGGGCCACATTGTGAGAGAAAACTGGAGACGGCAGAATGCGAGACGTGGTCAAACGCGGATGAAATGTCCAATTTAACTGCCACCAGGGGCAGCCGATACTCCTGCGAAAGACGAATTAAGTGTTGGAGACAGACGGAACCGTCGAGAGTTTGCGAGCCTTTGATACAGGCGATCTGATTGGCAGAGGGCAAGGGGAAATGTGGGCGAAGTCGAAACAGCAAAATTTTAGTGAAGAGTTTACCGACGGTTGAAGATAAAACAATCGGGCGGAGGTGTTGGGGAAGTGAAGGAGTGCGAATTTTCGGAATGAAAGTGATCTTTGAAACCAGCCATTCTTGAGGGGGAGGAGTTACTTGAAAAAGGACTGCGTTAAACAGGTCAACCAAATGTGGGGCAGGGTCCGATTGGGCAAGGCATTGGAGCATCTCAAAAGTAATGCCATCGCATCCAGCAGAGGAGCCCGATTTGCAAGTAGAGAGAACTTCAACCATTTCTTCAACTGAGATAAGGCGGGGTTTATCAAACCTCGGGATTCTAGAAAGAAGAAGGGACACTGGGAGTTCGTCAGCATATGGGTCAGGGGGAGTATATTTGAGGCGGTAATAGATTTGTAGATCAGAGACTGCCTTGGACACCCCCCCGGCACGAACTATATAGTTTGTGTGTTGGGTGACCGTGCTTTGCCTTTTTCGAAAGTAAGCAATAGCCCCGTAATCCCCTTTCGAACCACGATCCAAGAGCTCCGTCAACCACAGCTGCTTAGCCTGTGCTCTCATGCGCAGTATGTCCTTGCCAAGCTGACGGGCCTCCCTACCATGAAGGGTTTTTCGATGTTTAATGGCTTGGAGGACATGCGGGGGGTCCTTGAACCTGTAGCTGGATGGACGAGAGCTGTGACTATTGCAAAGGGACTGAAGGTCAGCAAGAGGCAAATCCTTACCCGAAAGTTCAAGCTTTTCGGCGGTTTCGTTAGCCGAAGAGAGAAGTTGTGCCGCATTACATCTCCACTGACCACATTTAGTGCGAAATATTCTAGGAGGTCGTGGGGACGATTTGCGCGAGGGGAAGGGGCAAAGAAAACTCGCAGTAACAGCACGGTGGTCAGTCCCCAAAATGAAATCCGAATCCTCAAGCACTGACTGAGCGACTATGTCTACCGTTGGAACAGACACACAAACGAAGTCTATCTTGGAAAAGGATCCGCGACTATTAGACCAAGTGTAGGTGTGCGGGCTGGTAGGCACAAACCCGTACTGATGAAGGAAGTTAGCCGCAATAAAACCTCTCTCGTCCGAAGTGTTGGGATCTAAAAGTGTCTCAACAGGTCCTAATTCATAATTAGTGTCAAGCATCAGAATTACAGAATCATGCAACCTGCGGCCTGCAAGCAAATTATCTAATTCCGAATTAAAAGTTTGCCAAGCCAAGAGACAGTCCTCGCGCTGGCGATGCGGTAGGTGGGCACTAATTAAGAATAGTTTGGAACCAGAAATCTTTAGAACAACGCAGGTGCCACAACTCATACAGTGAACTCTTTGCACTGATGATGAGTGTCTAGAGTGAACAGCAACTCCAACCGATCTAAAAGCCTGAGGAGGATTGGTAGCATAAACGTGCCACAAACCATCAAGGTTAGCCTCCAAAATCTGCCAAGGTGGTACTAGGTCTTTCTGTCCACCTAATTCTTGGACTCCTATGAAGTCCAAACCATCCATGCCCAATGTGGGCCAGGCAAGCTCCAAATCTTTAATGTGCTTCCCTTGGATGTTCCATGATGCTGTGTGAAACAAAGTGGGAGGCTGTGGCTGTCAATCTCTGTCGCGGGGTCCCGCTGATCCGAAGCGATCCCAGCAATCCTGCAAAGTGTCAGCGGGCCTGCCAGTAGCCAATGCGAAGGTTTTCGAAATCAAGAACCATTCCAAATGGTTGCCCTTTGAATCGGAGAGCATCACGTCATTAATTTCGGGCTCGCCCTCCCTATGAATCGAACCCAACAATTGGTGACGACCCAGAAAGACCTTTCCATTCCAGGAAATATCAATACTGTTGTCCCCAAAAGGCAAGACTCCAGAACCATCCACATGTGGCAACGCCTTGTAAAATTCCTTAGTCAAGACGATGGCTCTGATGCGAGCTCGCTCCTCCGGTGTTTTGGATTTGGTCATCCAAAGACGCGTCTTCTCGGAGCCTGGAACTCCGCTCACGTAGGATTTTTTCTTCAATTTGTCCAGGAGTTCAGTCTGGAACTTCCTACGTTTAGAGATGTGGGCCTCAGGGTCCGGAAAGATGAGACGCACCTTGACAAAGCTGGTGCGAGAATACGGGCTCCAGATTTCCTCGACAACTTCAAGACACTGAATGTCTCGCAAGATATTGCGAGCCTCTTCTATGGCATCGTCGCGTCGTGCATCAACCCAACCACCAAAAACTAAGTCGAGGTCTTCGTCGACCTCCTCTTGCCTGAACCCCTGGCGGGGAGATCTAAGGGGGGATCGTGGGGAGCGACCTCCGGAGGCATTTCCGAAACGTGCGGGGGATCTTGACCTGTGTTCCATACCTTCTTCCAGCTGTCTGATCTTCTTTTCAAGGACCGCAATCTTGGATTCTGTGGTGGTGTGTCGTCCCGTGTGCTCAGAGCTAATATTCTCAAGAGCATTTATTCTAATATTTTGGTTCTGAATCTCGGAACTGAAAGCAGCAAACTGCCTTGGTATGGAGGCTTTGGAGACCTTGGTGAATATCCTGAAGCCATGGTGGCATGTCCTGGGGGGCGGTGTATGTAACCTGCGGCGGAGGGGGGGGGGGTTCGCAGTTTCGGGGAGTTCATTCTGAATTAAGGCAGGAAATGCACCTAATTGTTGGTGTTGTGCTGTTGCATCTAATTGTGGAAATGCACTGAGTCCTGCAGGGGGCAAATTCGGGTTAGGGGGGCATCGGGCGGCGCTCAATTCGTCAGGTACATCCACTTCATCGTCGTCATCGCATTGGGTCATGTCAATTGTTAGGACATGGCGAGCGGGTATGTCTCGGGCCTGAGATGCAAAGCTTGGGGAGTCTGCTTGGGACAGGGCGGGTATCTCAACATCCGTTTCTTGCGAATTTATCGACTCACCAGGTTCAATCTTCACTTCCATCTCCTGGTCGTTGGTAAGCTTCGGCTTCTTAAAGTCGGGCACTGGGACTGCGCCGGGTCGTTTGGAGAGCTTCGTTTCCTTGTCCAGCACCTCTGCTGTAGATGTTCCAGGGTTGGGGAAGGGTTTTGGTTCGGAGCCTGAGCCTGGTTGCCGAGTGGGTGTTCTAATGCTTCAGTATGTCTACCAACCGGAGGCAGAGCAATCTCTTCTTTGGCTTCACGGTTCCTGTCCTCGGATAGATTCTTCTGAAAAAGTCTGGCCCTCTGACCCCCCGGGAACACAGCATCCACCCTCTCAGCCCCTTCTAGGGAACTCCCAGCTCGTCGGCGCCTCTCAGCAGCCTCCTCGACCCTAAGATCACGACCTCTGATGTCATGCAATCTCTCAACCTCTTCCGGGCTCAAGAAATCTTTGCGTTCCGACATGTCTGTCAACCACGCTCTCAAAAACTCTCTCTCTCTCTCTCTTCTTCTGTTGGTCCAGTTACTACGCACGGTCCCTAACGGTGTGGTAAGGGGGAAGCAGGCAGAGCAGGAGCACCAATACCCTAGAATGACAGAGTCCCAGAGACAAGTTTGAGGCGTTTCTGAGCCGATATCTTGAGCCAAAATGGCTTGAGCCAAAATGGCTTGAGCCAAAATGGCTACAGGGTTCAGGGTTTAGGGTTTAGGGTTTTGGGTTTTGGGTTTAGGGGGTCGCCCGTCGATATCTGGATGCGTGGCGGCGGGCCTGTATGCTTTAGGGCCTACGCGGCAAGTGCGGGAAATTACATGACTTCGTGTGTGTGGCTGCGTCAATGGAGGGATTCGTGCTTCAGGAAATCCAGGGACTCAAGTTTAGGGCACTCATTGTAGCACACGTTTTGCAAGTGATCTGTGACATCCTCTTTGGGACCCTACTGCGAGCGCCAGACCCAGCTGTAGATGTATTCAACGAGACGCAGGTTGTACAAAGAGGCGAAATCGTAAATAGCAGGGTTTTGGGCATGCTTGCAAAATGGCATGAACACTTGCGACAGCGCCTCGTGTTGCTGAACATCAAACATCCTCCCGCAACATGTTGTAGAAAGAAACAAACATGCTGCAAACAGCAGGGTTTGGGCATGAACACTTGTGACCGCGCCTCGTGTTCATGACCAGATACAATCGTGTGTGGCTTTAGGGCACCCGAGATTACACGAGTTTCAGGGGCTTAGGGTTTCAGGGAGAAGCTTGCAGCTGTGTTTAAGGCTCTGTTTAAGAGTTCTCCGACTGGCTTCATGGGTTCTAATAACAGTACCCCTCAGCTGCAATCTTTC
Organism: Symbiodinium necroappetens; assembly: GCA_905231915.1. NCBI lineage: Eukaryota > Dinophyceae > Suessiales > Symbiodiniaceae > Symbiodinium > Symbiodinium necroappetens. The sequence continues at coordinate 11,093 of CAJNJA010033686.1, forward strand.
TTCGGGCTGTTTCTTGGCGTGGCTTGCCCTACTGTGCTGCAGCAGCTGCTCTCTTTTCAACATTAGAGTGTAGGCTTGCGCCGGACGTTGACAGGAGACTTGGACATTGGTGCGACAGCTGTACCAACGACGACATTGATGCTACACGAATGACACACAATCTCAAGCCTACAAAACAAAGGCCACACCAAGCGCGACAGCAACAAGGACTACGCATCCCCTGTAGACCTCATACTACTGCTCTGTGGCTTTGTCTCATGGTAATGATAGCACTGGTACCAAATACTAGTCGGAGCAGGAAAGAAGCAGGAGCCGTTTAGTCGCGGCGGCAGTAGCAGCAGTAGCAGCAGTAGCAGCAGCAGCAGCAGCAAAAAGGAGAAGAAAAAGGAGAAGGGAGAATAAGAAGGAGTAGGAGTAGGAGTAGCAGTAGCAGTAGCGGTGGCAGTGGCGGTGGCGGTGGCGGTGGCGGTGGGGCGGCGGCGGCGGCGGCGGCGGTGGTGGCGGTGGTGGTAATAGTAGCAGCAGCAGGAGCAGTAGTAGCAGCAGTAGCAGCAGTAGAGAGGCTCGCAGTCGTTGTTGCTGTTGTAGCCGTAGCCGTCGCAGCCGCAGGAAGTACTAGAGTAGTCGTTGCTGCAGCGCTTAGCGGAGGACATGTGAAGAGCAGGAAGAGAGGGGCGCAACAAGCAGCAGGAGCAGTCGGAGTGTTACAGTGTTCGCGGTAGCCGAAACATAGCGATCCACGGTACAGTCGACCAGCTCTCCTACAACACAATTGCAACTACATCGTGATGCCCGGACGCCTGCCATCTTCCAACGTGAACCGAGCCGGAAAATTCACGGCCTCACCATGCACTTGCAGATGCAGATGTGGACAGACCAGCGCAAACACAAAAGTCAACTTCTGTTTCTTTCGCAGGAGAAGGCGTACAGAGGGGCCATGAGCGAGACAGATCGATGAATCGATCTATAGATGGACGGAACGATACACGGATAGATAGATAGCGAGATAGATAGATAGATAGATAGATAGATGGTTAAATAGATAGATAGATCGATCGACAGATAAATAGATAAGTAGGTAGATAACAAAGATATATAGATAGATAGATAGATAGATAGATAGATAGATAGATAGATATACAAATAACTAGATAGATAGATAGATAGATAGACACAGATAGATAGATACATAGATAGATATTGCCAGCGAACTTGGAACCCCAACCCCCGGCAAAAGCCGTTTAAAGAAGGTTTGTAAACAATTCTCGGCCCCACTGATCACGCCAGACAAATTGGTTGAACGAACCTGTTTTAAAAACCTAAAAGATTTTATTAAAACCCGAAAAATATTTTAATAAAAACCATGTATACTCATGTTTCCTCAAGCAGCAAGATGTTATTAAAAACCGAAAAATTTTTAAAACCTGCGAATTCAGAGGCACCTCGATGAACAACCTGCGCATCACCCAGAAAACTTGAGGCATCTTTTCAAATCTCAGGGTCGGGGTTGGTGGGGTCTGAGTTGGTTGATGAAGATAGATAGACAGATAGACAGAGAGATGAGACAGAGAGATAGATAGACAGGTAGATAAGTAGGTAGGTAGATAGGTAGGTAAGTAGGTACACGTAGGCATACATAGGTAGATAGGTCGAAAGGCAGCTCGCTAGCTAGTTGGGTAGATTCAGATAGGCCGATCGTTAGATGGTTGCAGATGGACATATGCAACTGGACAGCTAGATAGATTGATTGATTGGTTGGTTGGCTGATTCACTAAATGATTGGTATATAGACATGGACAAACAGACAAACGGACAGACAGACAGATAGACAGACGGACGGACGGACAGATGGACAGACAGACCGACCGACCGCGGCGAGCGAGCAGAGCAAGGGAACTCTTACTCCGTGTTCTTTTGCGCAACCCGGGGCCGAAGGGGTCCACGCTCGCAAAGATCCTCGAGCCCACATGGATGGACAGGGTTACTCATCAGCAGCATGACGTCGACCCAACTCCCCGCCGCCTCTATGGGGGCGAAGCCCTGAACTTGAAGTTGCCCACATAAGATCTTTTCGCCCCAAGCTGAAAGGATCAATGCTTGATGGCTGAACTTCGCAACGCACTAGCCAGCTGAAAGGCTTAAAGACGCTTCTGGGCGTGGTACATGCCATAGGAGGCTTTGTACTTAGCAATGGTCACGCAACTCCACGAAGACCCTGAAGACTCTGAATCTGTGCTTTTGCCTGCTCTGCTGCGGCTTCTTGACACTACCGCAGCGCTCTTCGAGAGACGCGGCAACGGGTCGCGCCTACAGAGCTCCCCAAAGATTTCGGGCGAGCTCGGTTCTGGATGTCGGGCCGCCAGACGATGCGGTTTACGGTTTGGGGTGTAAGTGTAAGTTGCAGCTTTGAGTGCAGAGATCATAGGGGTTTAGGGTTTAGGGGGCTTGTGCTCCGACACCCAGGCCACGATCCAATGCTCGATCGGCTGCGCGAGAAAACTCAACCCAAGAAATGGACTTAGGTGAAGACACGGCTGCCCTGGCCTAGGATTCAGCATGTATGGTCTAGCATGTACCCAGAGAACCCACTACCCCTTAATTAAGGAATATACCTTAAATTACAGAGAGCTTAATATTGTGATTTAAGGTATATTCCTTAATTAAGGGACATCGGGTTCTCTCGGTAACAAAGGTTCCGGGAAGCGGTGTCGTCATCATCGTCTACCTCGGGAATCCTTCGAGTGAAACTGCAGATTTAACAAGGGCCCCTGCAAAACCACAAAAAAAGTTAACATAACAGTACTACGACGACTAACTATTAGTAGTAATCCTAACAAAGATGAATGACAACATAATAATCATGAGAATACAACTACTACTAATAATACTAGTAATGATAGTATCCTCCTTACCATGGGGCCCCTGGTTACACACCGAAGGTGTGTGGTCTTGAACACTTGGCTCGGCGCAGGTGTGCCTGCTTTCACACCTGGAGAATGAAGTCCAGATTGAGGCCGCAGGTGCTGCTTCGGCTTTTAGGATATTGAGGCTTTCAAAACGAGATCTGCTCACAGAGCAAAAGCAACAAAAGGCCGTTTGAAGGCCCAACCCTGAACTCAGTGAGAGTAGTCAGGAGCCCCGAACAGAAGCACAAGAGCATCGATCAGGGTTAGCATGTCGGTGACCCCTTAACTCCTCTAACTAACCTTTCTCGACCCACCACTTTCTGGCTTAAATTTGGCCTCGGGGATTGTGCTGAGTTGCGGGACGACAAGGTCCTTTCAGGTCCCAGGCAGCTAAATGTTCAAGGCTCTTTCTTACTCTCAAGTATCCATGCCTAGACTCTATCTGTAGCCGAAAAGACCTACCTTTCTAGGGCTCCTTACTATTATGGTTTCTATATGTACGGTTCCTTAGAAAGGTAGGTCTTTTGGGCCACAGGTAGGCCCTACACACCGGACCCAAAACGCTGAACTCTTCATGCGGAAGCCGCAAGAGGGTTCGATGCTCGGGGCTTTCCGACACAGCGCCTTCCTGGATTGCTGGCACCGGATTCCGTCGAGGTGAAAGCTCTGTGCACTGGGAGTGTCTCTAAATTCAGGGGCTCAGTTTGCGAGGACTCAAGGCCCCCGACTCGCATCAAGCTGCCCAGGCGACTCTTGGAGAATTTTTGGGACTTTTGCTCGATTCCTTTTCTCCTGGGCAGAGCATGGGAAGCGCATGCAGCGACTGGGGGATGCTACGGATGATATGCCCCTGTGTCATAATAGGGTTTAGGGTTTAGGGGTTAGGGTACACACTCTTCCAAAATATACCGCATTAGGCTACAATGGTAACCAGAGTCACCGAATTACAGTCATCATGGCGATGAGGATATCAGCCGCGTAGCTTACTAGCCCCAAACCCCTTTGTCGCAACAGGCCTGAGAACAATCTGCCCGGAAGCCGTCCAGGTGCGCGTTGCTTTTCAAAGGGATCGGGCTACTAGACAGAAATCTGTTGGAAACAAGGTACTTTTCACGAAGGTGCTGAAGACTTGCTTGCAAACCCACTCCCCGCCCTCTTCCTCAGTTCGTTCGCTCTCGACTCGACTGAAAGAATAGGACTTCCGAAACTCCAACATGTGATGCCAAGATTAGTCCATGAAATACTGGCTTGACATTGTTCTCGGCTTGTGTGCATCGTAATGGGACGGTTGCTTCGGGTGTCGGAAAAAACAGTGTGCAAAGATGAACTTAAATCACCGCTACGACGTGTTCAGCTCGTCCGAAAATTAGACCCCTTTGAATTCCGCTCGGGCTATAAACACGTCTTGTCACGTGCACCTAAGCAACCCGCTAAACCAAAAACTGTAATTAGTAGTCTAGGAGCGATCTTTTCACAGACCCTACCAAACTAAGAACCCTGAACCCTCCCAGTACCCTCACAGTACCCACCTGGTACCCATATAGCACCCATATGCTACCCTTACAGTACCCTCACAGTAACCCTTGTAGGAGGAACCCCGTATTAAAAGGATCCTCGGGCCCCAGACCCCCAAAAAGGTGGCCTTGTGGGAGAGGCTGGGCGTTGAGATGAGGCCCGAGCTCTTTAGCATCCTCGGTTGGGTTTGTCTTGGCTGTTTGTTTGAACTCGTTTTGGGATGGTTTCAGGGTTTATGTGTTAAGATGCCACGGTTTTTGGTTTAGGGTTTAGGATTCATCGCGTTGCTTTGGCTCCTACTTCGCATTGTTAAGCCAGCTTTGCGGGACACGCCACTCACTCGTCTGACACAGGTTTTAGTGCTTAGGGTTCAGGGCCCTAAACCCTAAACCCTAAAGCAAATCATAAAATAGAAGTTGGATGTTGAGCGGTGCAGGTTTTTGCGATTTTCGCTGGCAGAATTATGAAGCCAGTCAATTCATGGAAGCTTTTGCCGGGCAAGGCAAAGCAGGGCAGGGCAGTGGCAGGGAAGGGCAGAAATAAACGCCGAAAACCCGCCGAAGAGTCGCTCAAAAAACTCCGCACCCAAAACCTATACAACTTCTATGAACCCATAAAACCCTAAGCCCTAAACCCCCAAACCCCTACACCCTATGTTTCGCCCAAGCCTTGGCCCAAGTCTCCGCACCAGCTTGGAGAGCTTGAAGTCAAGAGCCTTCAAGTCCGCCCTCATGGCCACCTCGCGGGCTATTAGGGCTTAGGGTCTAGGGTTTAGGGTTTAGGGTTTAGGGCTTAGGGTTTAGGGTTTAGGGTTTTGCTTCCCACCTGGCTAGGACCAGGTTCGCATTGCAGTGCACAAGCTTTGTGGAAGAGGTTTAGGGTTGGGGGTTTAGGGTCTTTCGGGTCTAGGGTTTAGGGCTTGCTTCTCAACTTGTGCTTTGTTTGAGGGTTCTGGGACCACAGCATGGGGCATGGGACTTTCTTGCTGGCTTCAGGCTGTCTGGAAATTGCAACATGGTTGCAAAGCGATTTGTCATCTTGGCGCAACTTTCATGTGCGAGGTGAAAGCGGCATTGAAAGTTCCACCTGCTTGGATTGGAGAAGTTGATTGAGACTGAGACAAGCGTTGTTTAAGGCTTCAGGTTTTCGGCTACCCTCATATCTTGCTTTGTTCCTTTACCTTCGATCTGCAGGAACATGAATTCCGGGCCTGCACAACAGGACTCCGGCGCACCAACCCAAAGCCTCAACACGAACACTCACGACTGCTATAGGGCCCTGAACGATTAGAATAGGTTTTGGGGTGTGTTATACT